>PVJS01000320.1:0-127500 GCA_004027185.1 Glis glis
AATTTTTAATCTGCCCTAGATCTCTTATCAATTGATTTCATGTGATTTACTGTGAGTTTTATTCAACAAGAATTATGAGCTGTTTCTGTGCCTGCAGAGACCCAATATTTTTATTGTGTGGCATTGTCCCTGACTCTGCCCACTTCATCTTGGCACTGAAACATGTTCCGCACAGACGCTGGCCAATATTGATTCATTTTATCTTGACATTGTTACCCTGTCTCCGTAGACTCACACAGACTATGTCATTAGGTCTCGAAAGATGTGAATTCGTCAAATGGAAGTAACAGAGGAATTAGCACCACAAATAAAGCATTATGAAAAGCTTCTGCATGTGTTCTGCAAGCCTAAGCATTTGGAAGAACTAGAAAGCAGAAAAGTTAAATGTTGAGAATTCCAAGGACAGTGACATAGAGTTATTATTTAAACTGACCAGTGGCTAGTCAAGTCATTTTATAACAGAGACTAACTTAATAGAAGAGCCAAGCAACCCAAAGAAGCATTCCCTCCTGGTGGAGAGTCGCTGGAGAAACTCTCCTGTCCATCACAAGGATGCTGCTGGACATGGAAGGAGATAAGGGCAGGGACATGTTTGGAAGGGACAGTGCCCCCATGCTCTGAGGACCTGATGGATTGTCTTCTTCCGTAGAGGAAATATGTATTTCTGTCTGATGTGTCAGGACCAGTGACGTAATTTACAGATGAACCTTCTCTTTCCTGTGTGTTTCTTAAAATTATTTTTATGCATGCATTATTTGAATACATTCTGGTGTTTTTTTTTAAAAAGCACATTAGTTACGGTTATTAAGCAAAAATTAAATATGTAGAGTAATACCCCCCACCTCCAATTTGGCAAATATCCTTCAGAGATTTCCTTTATTTATTTTTATATATAGGCTTAACTTTTGCTTTGGTTGAACATAAATTGGAATCAGGCTATGTGGATTGTTCTACATTTTTTAATCAAAATCTTTTGTCGATCTTTCCATGTCTTCATGCATCTCCCACTGGTAGCCATTTATATGGTTTTGCTTCTTACTTATTGATAACAATACCAAAATGAACATTCTTGTCCATGTTTCTTTGTACACACTAGCATAAATTTAAAAATGGAATCGCTGGGATAAAGTGCATGCACATATTACATTTTATTAGCACCAAATGAATATGCCAAGAGTTCATTTCAATGTAATAATTTTCTTAAAATCGCCCCCAGAATTCTTAGATGATTATATTGTTTTGCCCTGTAAATCTGTTAACACAGTAAGTTTCATATATTTCCCAATGTTATATATCCTTAAATTCTCAGAATAACCCTAGAAAGTGATAATATATCATTCTTTTGAGATATTTGCAAGTTTAATTCACCTTATTTTGCTATGTCCTTTTATTTAGGGTTTTTACGCCTATGGTAGAAAGAAATTTTAGCCTATAATTTTATTCTTGTGTGCCACGGTTGCATCATTTTAGTAGTTTTCCAAAATTTTTAATGTTCTAAAAGAGTTTATAAAACACAAAGAATTATCTATTCCTTAAATTTTTGGTAGCATGCCCTTTAAAACTCTCTGAGTCTGTGTAGTAGCTCAGTGGTAGAGCAACTACTTGACTAGCATAAGGCCCTGGGTTTGATCCCCAGCACCACAAGAAAAAAAAATCTGAGTCTGTTGTTTTTTATAGGACCAGAACTTTGACTTTTTTAGTTATTTTTGTTGCAATCAGTCTGTTATCATTTTCTAATATTTATTTGGTCAATTCTAGAAAACCATATATTCCACCTAAATTTCCAGATTTTGGGGAACAATCTTTTATATATCAATTTGAAGTTTCTCTTTTAAATGTCATTTTTAAAAATTTTATTGTGGTAATAAAATGAGATCTACCCTCTTAATGAATGTTAATGTGTAAAATGAATTCATTATTCTTAACTATAGGTACAATGTAGAACAGCAAATTTTTGGAAGATATCATTTTGCTTTTGACTGAAACTTTATGTCTATTGATTAGTAACTTCCCATTTCCCCTTTCTTCTAGCCCCTGGCAACTACCATTTCACTCTTTGATTCTATGGCGTTGACTATTCTAAATACCTCATATAAGTAGAATCATGCAATATTTGTCTTTGTGACGCTTATGGCAGTAAGCATCATGTCCAGGGTTCATCCACATTTCTCCATAACTTCTGTCAAGTAATTGTTCATGAAGTAAATGAGAAAGATTAATTCTTTTAGGTTTTAATTTTGGAGGGAAGAGAACTTTTCGGATATCCTTTTTTTGTTTAATTTCTAATTTTAATTTTCTATTGTCAGGGAATTTGGATTAGTGATTTCTATGATTTTACTAAGATTTTCTGGTGGACTGATACATTATTCAATTTTTTAAATGTTCCATTGGAATCTGAAAAGAATGTATATTCTTGACCTAATGGGTATATATATATATGTATGTATATATATATATATATATATATATATATATATATCAAGAATCATTCATACCCAATAGGAGTATAATTATATATCTCTATAAAGATACATAATAAGACTTTTTAATTAGTTTCAGTCCCTGTAACTTAACTTTTGTTGACTTAATTTGGGACTTTTTAGAGCAATGTGATAAACTAACGTTTCCTTTGATTACAGATTTTGTCACTTTCTCCTTGCATTTCTAAGATTTTTTGCTTAATACATATTTTAAAGGCATATTTTCAGGTGAAAAATATTTATGATTATTGGATCTTGACAGATTACTTCTTTGATGTATATATAAATATCATATTTGTTGTATCTAATACATTTTCATTTTATTTTGTCTTATATTAATATTTGAACTGCTTTCTGTTATAATCAAAATTGCCTTTTATATTTTTCCATTCTTTTATACTTAGTCTTACTGTGTTATTTGATGTTAGGTATGTTTATTTAAAATACCATTGAACTGGGTCATCATCATTAGCAGTAGCCAAGTGGGGAGCATGTGTTTTAAAAGGTAAATTTATCCTTCACATGTAATGCAATTACAGCTATTTTGAGATAGAGTCCTTCCATTGTACTTATATTTTGATGATCCATGTACTCTCTTTGCTTCTGCTCGTTTTTGGTTTGTTTCTTTGTCATTTGCTTTATTTTGCTTTTCCTTGAAATGATAACATTTTCTTTCTCTAATACTTTCAAAATTATAAATAATAATTTGTAATGCTTACCATCAAACACTTAAGTCACATTTTTAACTCCTATTTTTCTAGCAATATCTGGAGTTAATCACCATTCGTATCACCACTCATCCCACTCACCAAGACAAAATCTTAGTGAGATTTTATTTCATCATATTATTTCAGAGACCACTTCATTCCCTAGTACCTCCCCTCACGGACCAATGCGTTGTGATCTTACCACTTGTCAGTACTAGTAACTACTTAGAAATAAATGTATATTGCTGGGCGTGGTGGCGCATGCAGGTAATCCCAGTACTTAGGAAGCTGAGACAAGAGGATTACAAGTTAGAGGTCAGTCCCAGCAACTTAGTGAGACCTTCAGCAACTTAGTGAAACCCTATTTTAAAATAAAAAATAAAATAGGGCTGGGAGTGTAGCTCAAAGGTAGAATGCTCCCTGGGTTTAATTCTCTGTACGAAGAAGAAGAAGGAGAAGAAGGAGAAGTAGGAGAAGAAGGAAAAGAAGAAGAAGGAAAAGAAGAAGAAGAAGAAGAAGAAGAAGAAGAAGAAGACGAAGAAGACGAAGAAGAAGACGACGACGACGAAGAAGAAGAAGAAGAAGAAGAAGAAGAAGAAGAAGAAGAATTGAATGTATGTTGTGCTAGTTTATTTTCTAATTATTATTTCTTATATCCTCATTGTCCTCTTTCCTCGATATATTGCTTTGCTTTGTTGATTGCATATTTGAGTCAGTCTTTCAAAATAGGTGGATAGGTTATCTGGAAAGTCTGTGTTCTGCTGTAGTTCTTGCTTTGACTCAATCCCCTTAACACCTTGAGGATGTTGTCCCATTGTTCTCTTGTGTGACAGGATAAATCTGATAATAATCTGCTTCTCATCCCTTTGCATATAGAGTTCTTCTTGGGCCCTCACTTTCTTCCCAGAAGCTTTCAGAATTTTTATATTTATACTGTTCGAACTTAAGAAATACATTTCACCAGGCTCTGTCTAGATGTCAATCTTAATGCATTAATTCTGATGGGCACTTGATGAATCCTTTCAAAATAAAAGCATTTATCCTTCAGCTTAGAAAATTTTGTTGTTTGAAAAAAAAGTTTTCTCCTTCAACTGCTATTAATTACATATTGAACTCCTTAGATTTATTCTCTATTATATGGAAGAACTAATTGTGAGTTCTGAGCAATGTCACTGAAGAAGTTCCACTCTCATTTTGACATAAGGGCATAATAATCTAGCAAAATTCAGACAAGTCTACCGGCTCTGTGCTTCTCAAAAGGAGATCCATGGAGTACCTGTGGGAAGATCAGCTTTCATGATGATAAAAATACAGATTCCTGAGCCTCACTCCAGACTTTCTCTGTCAGAATCTCTAGGCACAGGGCCTTGGAACAGCAACTTTCCTCAGTGCTCAGTAAAATCTGAGCAGCATAGTAGTAGTGGCTGAATAATAGGTGATTGTGGGTGTTAATATGATCCTAAAGATCCTAAATAGATGTAAACCCAGACACTGAAACCAGAAGCAACATGTCATCCAGATGATCCAGAATGAGTGTGTGTGTGTGTATATGTGTACAAATTGTTTCAGATTGTCATCAAAACAAAATCTTACATTGTTAAAAACCATTGTAGAGAACATCTATATGGATAATGTATCTAATCCTTGTGACTACAATGAGACACTTTAAAGCTTCATTCTATAAATAAGAAAGCCGAGCCTCAGAGAATTAGTCTTCTCTTTGTATGGTTAGGGAGTCAGCAAGTGATGGATGTTTCAATCACATCTAGGGCTTTTGACCATGGTGATAAATAATGGCCTCCAAACATATCCAGGCCCTAACCCTTGGAACTTTAAGATACTACCTTATATGGCAAAATGGACTTTGCCACTGTGATTAGCATCTTGAGCTGGAGGGAGGATCCTGAATTATCCAGGTGAGTCCTAACACAATCACAAGGGAAGCAGAGAATGGATTTCTGCATATCTTCAGAAGGCAGCAGTGTAAGGGCCAAAGTGAGATGCTGCACTACTGGCTCTGAAGATGAAGGAAGAGATCACAAGCCAAAGAATGGAAGAAACTCAGCTTTAACCCCTGGAAAAGGCAAGAGACCAGCTTCACTCCTAGGAGATTCTCTAGAATCTCCTAGAGCCTACGGGGAACATGGCCTTGTCTATGCTTTGATTGTGGACCTGTGAAACTTATTTTGGATTTCACCACCTCCATAAAGTAAGGAAATGAATGTGTGTTGTTTTAAGTCACCAGGCTTGCAGTAATTTGTTACAACAGCCTTGGGAAATTAATATAGGCACTAATTAGGAGTGTGCTTAGAAATTCTATTTCTCTTCCCAAGTTCATATTAAGATTGCTTGGAAGTGAGGAGTGACCATATGACTTGCTCTGTCCAAGAACAGGTGAGCAGAGATGACACGTGTTAGTTCTGAGGGGAAGTTCTAAGAGTCAGTACAGTTCATCACATTCCCTCCTCCCTACTGTGGCCATCACAGAAGCGTGCATCAAGAGGGAGCATCCATCAGCCTCGGTGCCTGGGGGACTAAGGTGAACAGAGACCCGTGGCTGCCTACACTGAATGTGGAAGAGGAAGGAGAAGTCACTTCCATTGTGTCAAGCCACTGGGATGTTGGGACCGTGTGTTGCTGAAGCACCATTTGTCTTGAAAGCTACAGATTGCAAAATCTTTGCTCATTCCACACAAGCAGTATTTCGCCTCCAGGCGCATTTGAGCAGTTGTCCTGGTCTCCCAATGATTCTTAATATTTGAATGTTGCTTTTATCTGAATCCTCTACAATTCTGAACAGATCCTGGTACACACTATAGAATTGTTGACTGAATGGTGGAGATAGGTAATCTAAGAAAAGTAAAACTAAACTCAACTTCCTCTTACACCTCTATGCTCCACCATTCTCTCCCCACTAGAGGATGGTCTTTACTTGTTACCATCTTAGAAATTCTTTTATTTTCCCCCTGAACAATGGGCGTGAGTGATACCATTGTTCCTCTGCTGGAATTAAATAAGAGGGAGGTCAAACACATCCAGACTTTCGTATCAGAGTCACATTCACTGTACAACCTTAGACTGGTATGCCTGAGCTGGCCTTGGACCTTCACCCACACAGCACCTAAAATTCAGAGAGCGACCATTATAATTGCTCACAGCACTTACCCAGATTAGATTTGCTTTTCTTGTTCCATCCCAAAGAGATGGCATACCATCTCTCCCCTAACTCTTGCCTGCAGCGCAAGCATGGTACATTAGCATTTACAGTGATTTGATTTTCTTTAGAGAGACTAAGGGGCAATATTATAAAGGTGAGACTACTGCAGGTAAACTGTACAGATAGTGCGACCAGGACCTTCAGTGAAAAGTACCACTTTCACAATGTACCTGCTTTTAGCAGGGCTATAGCACTCTTCCATGGGTCTATCCAGTCCCTGTGATGAGGTTTGTCTCTCCTCAGCAGTGATCTGATATGACCTAAGGAAGCCCAGGAAAATGTCAAAAACAAGAAGCAACATGTTAGCAAAACCCTGCTTCAAATTAAAACCCTGCCTTTATTGGTGAAGAAATCTGCTAAAAGCTGTTATTTGAAATATCTGTGGATGGTTTGGATCTGTGAATAATTGCTATCTGCACATCTCAAGTTCCTTACAGTTTTCTGTTAGACATATCTGCACGAGGCTATAAATAGTGAAGCAATGTCGCTCACTGTACAATACAGTCTCTCTGCCTTTACAACTCATCATGAACTTCTATGTAATTTATTTTTTATTGAAGAATTCCAATTAATGGCTTCCTGGTGATTTTAAAGCCTCAAATTATCAGTCTCTGAAAACAAAGCAGAGAACATAATTATCATAAACCGAGAATTTTTCATTTTGAAGCTTATCTGTTTGTGCTAAGTATCTTGTCTGTAAGTAATTAGTGCCTTTATTTTTTTCAGTAAAAATAATGACCATTCTATGCTACACATCCAAATTTTGTTAACTGCTCAATGTACTGTATGTATTATATTTGAAAATGGACCACCTTGGACTAGTTTTAAAGTATTTCATCAAATGATAATAGCAACAACAAAATACATCTGTTTGTCAGAATAAATTATGTGGCATGTATTTAAAAAACCTATTATATCCTTTTGCTTTCTTTCTAAGAATAAAAGCCTCAGAAAAAAAATATGTACTTGCCATTTATTACCAGAGCTGCATAACAAGAAAAGACCAGTTTTATCTTCTATTTATAATTCCTAACTGCTAATCAAATTGATCAGCCAATCGCTTGGTTGTAGAGGGTCTTTTATAGGGCCATTTCAAAATGTTTTACTATAGATAAAACAAAATTCAATGAAATTAAACCAATTTAAATGACAATGTAAGCCAAACATTCCTTTCCTTTTGCAGAAATCACCCTGTTTTTTTTTAAAGCATGTGCATGGGGAGGGGCTAATGATAAGACAGGAAGTGCCGCCTTCTGCTAGACCTGGCTGCTCTCAGGCCATCTGCTGTCTACGGACAGTTCTCAAGCTAAGGTAGGAAGTTGACTTCACTCAATATTAGGATCGATTTCCTTCCTCTCAAAAAAATTTTATTTTCAAGTTATAAAATTGACATATGTTCTTTTAAAAACTTTAAAATACAGAACTATATGATGTAAAGTATTTATTTATATTACAGATAAAAAGTGTCTGTTTTCTCACTTTTAATTTTTGTTATGTCTGAAAAAAGAAATACACAGATACATATGAGTGTGTGAGAGATTTTTTAAAGGGTGAAATACATACAGTTGGATCTTGCTTGTTTTACTTATTATTATGAGTTTTTCCCATAACATAAAATATTCTTTCAAAACATGATTTTAAATAGCTTCACATTTCATAATAGAGCTGTATATACCATAAATTAATGATTTCCTTCTGTTGGATGTTTATGTCATTTCTAATTTTTTTTCATAAAGATACAACAAACATTTCTGTATGTAATTCTTTGAATACATCTCATCCTCGTGACCTCTGTGAGTTATATAATACCATTGCTGTCTGTGCTAACTTGATAATGAAATGTGAGATTTAAAAATTTTATTTGAATATTTTTGATAGCTCCTAAAATTAAATAACTTGATATACACATATTAAATATGTATGTTTATTTATTTATTTTTATTTTTCTCATATTTGAAAAGGGATTAGGACTTCTCTATGCATAGAAACATTATATAGCATGTCTTTGTCTTACTTAATTATTGCAAAAAGTTTACTTCAATGTGTTGTTTCAAATTTTGTTGATATTATGAACATAAATATTTGAATTTTTATATAGCTTATTCTCATGATCTCTTTTTTACCTCTGATTATTTTTATACTTACAAAATATTAAATAAATGTTAAATATCTACTTAAATGTACTTCAATGCCTTTATATTTTTAATTTATCTCTTTAAATTATTAACAAGTTATTATAGCATAAGGAAAGAGGTAATGTTATAACTTATTTTCCAAATTGTAAAGCAATTTTCCTAGTACCATTAATTGAATAGCCATTTTCTTATCTGGATATTATATGTACCACATCAAAATTCCCACAGATTCAAGTCTGACCATGGCTATCTACTTAACTCCATGTATCCAGCTGCAATGCTGTTTTGATTGTTTTTGTTTAGTCATAGCTTTATTGTTAAAGAGCACATTTCCATCTCCTTCACAAAGTATTTTATGTATTTTGGACTATACTAGTGGGTATTTCTTTTTCCAAATGAATTTTATATCAATTTTGATACATTAAATTAGTTAATCTCCTCTTTGGAACTGCACTAAATTTATAAAAAATAATTTGGGAATATTGACATCTTTACAATAATTAGTCTTCCCATTCATGAATAAATTATATCTTTACATTAATTATTTAATGCCTCTCAGTAAAATTTTATGGTTTAATTCATATAGTTTCCTCTTTTATCCTGTTCTCTTTTGAATTCCCAATGTCTAGCAAATTCCTAGTCTGTAAAACTCACGCAGTATTTTGTTGTTGTTGTTGACTAAAGTAACTAATTTATACATTCGAGTACTTCCTCTACCATTCCTTAGCTCTATGATCTTGAACGAGTGCCTTAACATTGCATATTCTGTTTCCTCACCTATAAAGTAATTGTATTAACCTAATAAAATGATGAGAAATTATTGAGGTTAATTTATAGTCAGGGTTTTACATATATTAAGGCAAGATACACATTAATGAATACCATCATGGTCGGAGAGTTTCGTCAAAGAAGACTCAATGGAACTCACACTCAGGGATGGAAGTAAAGGGAAAATGAGGAACCCATCATGACTTCGATGATGGGTTCCTCATTTTAAGGGCTGACTCAAAAAGAAAAAATTAAAAGGACAACTACTGTTTGGGACTGATAAATATTTGTTTTTGTATTCTTCAGAACCAGAATCTGACTTAGAAGCAAGTCCTACACACCTGGGGAACTGTAATACTGGGAAAGAATTTGACGTGACCAGAGCCCAGCATGGCCCCAGGCCACCGGGAGCATTCTCCTTGACCATGAACAGTAACAATCCTGGGCCCAGGAAGAAACACAGAGAGATATTTCTAGAAGAAGGGAATATATTAAACTCATTCTTAGCTCAAATATAGACTTTGTTTACTCCATAAATAAAGTGGAAAATTAAGGAAATTATCTAAATAATTCATGTTCTCTTCCAAAAAAGCCCACTACTTGGCCATGATTTGAATATGCCTAGATATTTGAGCCCCGGCGCCCAAGCTGGATAATAGTTTCCATTTTCCACTTCAATGTTCACATAGACCCAGCCATAGTGCCTTAAAAAAAGCCAAGGACTAACTTTAGCCACTGGCCCTGCTTTCAATAAAACCTTATTTTAATAGAAACATTGTGTCTCTCTTCCAAGTCCCCACCTTTCTTAGGCAGCTTGCCAGCAGAAGGCAATGAGAGAATTCTAGCACATTGTCCCCAAATTCCAGGCAGATCACAAAAATAAACTGTCCCAGAATGTATTCCTTTTAAGAAAAAATTGCTTATTCAAGCCTTGCTTTTCTTATTTGTCTTCCTTCTTCTCTTCCCAAACACTTTTTCTTCTAACATCATGCTGTAAAGTTGCCATCTGTCTCAAACACATACATACACAAAAGGGAAATCCACTTACAATGAGTACTGGAAAGAAGAAAAATAAGCTGGTTACCAGTGGGTTTTCTAAAGTATATGACTTTTCCAATCCAGCGGCCCAACTCTGAATTACCTCCCCCACTGATTGGCTACCAGTTTGGCCATAGACCAAAGTAAAAATAAATAAATAACTAAAAAAAGTCACTTTTGCATATTATTTCCAAGGGAACACTTGATTTTTGCATTCCTGTGATATAAGGATGATCCATCCAGAATAAAATTTTATAATTAAGAAAAATAAAACCCTGAAAGACAAATAATTACTGAAGACTGCAGATTAATTGATGATTTTCAAATGTGCATTGGACTCAGAAACATACAAGTTAGAATGGCCTAGGACACCTGTTAAAACGTATCTTTTTAGAACAAAAATTGTATTGCATCATTGCCGGGTTAAAAACCACTGCTCAGCTTACCATTGCAACAGGAGGAGATCCAGCATCAGGTTTCACACTGCTCACCCCAACACACAGCACAGAGGTGGCCCCTGCCCACCCTCAGACCTCCAGGGCAGGCCTTCTCCCTCAGCCACTCTCTGCCTCTAGCACCCTTCTTTGCAGAGACTGTTCACGAAGGGTATTCACAGGTTCTTCCTCCCTACTTGGGTCTCGGTAAATCCATTTCTGTGCATTCAAGCAAGTATAGTTCCATTTAATGTATCTTCTTTTATCTGAATTATTCAGTATACTTATGGATGTATTCATTTATGTTTATTGGCTACTTCCCCTGCTTTCTTTATACACAGCAGAGATGCTCCTACACTTAGAATATTGTGAAGCATGGAGTAAGGCTCAGTATATATTGTTCAACCGAGTGCAGCTGACTGGCACCACTCTAGACCTATGGAGTCCCTATCTAGAAGCAAGGGATCTGGGATCTGTGTTTTAAATCATTCCCTAGATGATGTCAATGCACAGTCATGTTTCAAAACTCCACTGAGTAGACACCCCTAACTCCCAGCACCATGCTCTCCATAGCAAACTGCCGTTTTTAAGCAACTGGACTCTTTCAAATGGTTGCTCCAGTAGGAAAGTTGTTCAAGGACTCATCCTGGAGCTTTCAGTGTAAATGCAAATTAAGCACTCCCTTAACTGGTTGTCCAGACTTCAAAATTTCTGTCTCCTTTGTTGGCCTGTGCTTTCTTTGATGGGAGGCCTAGGAAGTATCTGTGCAGGTAGAAGGAGAGAATAATTTACAGGGAGTTGAGATCCATTCACAGTGGAATCACCGATGGGTCATGGAATCTTGGGCAATTTGATTATATTCTCTGGGTCTCATTTTCCTTGTCTGCAAAATGACGGTGTTGATTTCGATCCTCTCTGTGGTCCCTTTGCATTAAAACTGTTGAGTGCCAAGCCATTCCAACTACTTGAAAGAGACTGCACTCGTATTTAGTGTTGTGGAAGGGGCTCAGAACAGCCCTGCATTCCTGCCGTTTGGCCCAGCCCAACCACAGTCACCAACCCCTTTCTAATGTTTAGCACTTTGCCTTGTGTCAGGAAGACAAGGAAATATGCCATTCACATTGAGACAAAATGCATTTGTGCTGAGTCCAGCTGATTCCATGTAAGTGCCAGTAAGGGATGTTTCAGTTGGGCACCTGGTAGGATATTCAATTGTTCTGTTAGAAACTTGAACATCTGTCAGTGGCCAAATAGAATGTTACCTTGTACTTCATGTTATGTGCAAGTGTGCACGTGTGCATGCACACACACACACACACATGCATACACTCACATACATTTCAGGAAATCTACTAAAAGAAATATCCAATTATTCTTCTGAGAGACTCTTAAGCCAGAGTCAAGCTTCATGTTTTAACTTGAAAATCAGGGTAGAATACAATCATCTCAATATTTCTAAAGCACAGAAAAGGATTGTCTTTGTTTGCCGGAAATGGCACTGAGGAGTCTCTGATATGCAGTGCCAAGCAATTCTTTAAAAGTGGAGCCAAAGCAGGGTGTGGTACTTGGGAGGCTAAGACAAGAGGATCACAGGTTCAAGAGCAGTCTCAGCAATAAATTGCAGGACACTCAGCAACTTAGCAAAACTCTGTTTCAAAATAAAAAATAAAAAGGTCTGGGGGTGTAGCTCAGAAGTAGAATGCCCCTGGATTCAATCCCAGGTACAAAAAAGAAAAGAAAGGAAAAGAAAAGAAAACAAAAGAAGAAAAGAAAAGAAGGAAGGAGAGAGAGAGAGAGAGAGAGAGAGAGAGAGAGAGAGAAAGAAAGAAAGAAAGAAAGAAAGAAAGAAAGAAAGAAAGAATTCTTTCATTATGCCAGGTGTGGTGGTACACACTTTTAATCCCAGTACTTGGGAGGAATCCATGCTCAAAGCCAGCTTCAGCAACTTAGTGAGACCCTATTTCAAAATAAAAAATAAAAAGAGCTGGGGATGTAGTTCGGAGCTAGAACAACCCTTGGTTCAATCCCAGTACCACACACACACACACACACACACACACACACACACAATCATGTGATGAACTGTAAATCTACCCTTTACACAGTGTCACTCTGTACTTGAGTGAGACTCATGAAGTGAGAGTATGAGCAGGCTCCCTGGTTTCTTAAGCCGTACACACAAAGCAGTCTCCTTACTGAGTGTCTCACTTCTTATATAAAAAGATAGCTGATTGCATCACATTTCTATGTGAAAAAATATGAATTATTGCCCACTTTATATAAGTGCTTCTGTTTATCTGTCAATACCCAAGGATCTTTTTGGGGGGAAAAAACAGGGAAGGACTTGCCAAAATTTGATGAAGCCATGCCACCTAATGAGGACCAGCTGACTGTATTTGTTCAGTAAATAAGCAGTGGGACTAAGAAACAGACCTGGATCTCAACTTTCCCAGCTTACAACAGTGCTTTCCTTTATCAAGCACGACCCAGTTACGGACAGCCACACATAGACAGTGTTCCATTAGGTCTATGTGGACTTTCCAATTTCGACCACTCACATGGTACACGTGATCAAGAGTCTATAGATGCTACTTAAAAAGAGACCATCATTATACAATAGTATAAAATATTATCCAAAAAGAAATCACTACAAATACTAAAAGTAGAATTATTATATTAAATGGCTAACAGAAGTTTTGTAGCCTATAAAAGCTAAGATAAGGAAATCTATTGCTCATTAACAGAAACAGATTCTTTTCCCCGCGGATCCTATAGGGTAAACTACTAACACTGAAAATGTAGGAGTTAAAAACTGCACAAAGATGTCATAGTTTCTTTTCAGGTATTCACAGTGAAGGCCTTTAAAGGAACTGGCCCTGCCACGTTCCTTTCTATATGACCCACATGTTACCCGTGATGTGCTGGTGGACCTCACTCATTCACTGGGTCCTCCTAGAACCACCTCTTTGGGTTGAAAGGGGACCATCTAAGGAGCCAGAGGACTCTAATTTCTGAGAGTTGTTCTTTGTGATTTAGTAATGCCAGGGGCTGGGAGGGAGAAGACAGGTCGTAAACAGATCCAGAATTTTCTAGGAAGCCAGTCTAAACAAGGCTCTAAGAAAAGTCACTGAAAATGTCAACCTAGCCAACAGAGAAAGGTTCAGGGAGCAGCAAAGGCCTGGCATATACTTTTTCATCTATTCGATCTGACCCTGGGCCTGCTGCCATAATCTTTTTTAAGGTTAGTGGTGGGAAGGCCGCCGCCTGACTGTTTGCAGAGGTCTCCTAACATCCTCTGCTGAGGGACCTTAAACCTCAGGTACTATTTCAGACATAATGGACAGTACAAAACACAGACAGAAAATGAGCCACAGCAGACCCTGGTCCTAAATCAGTTCCCCTAGCCTTTCTGAAATCACTTACAGACTGGGGTTATGGGAGCAGTGGAGGGGTGAATGGTTGTGTGTGTGTGTGTGTGTTGCCATCTTGGACCCTGGCCCAAACATTTTAATAGGTACAGCACAGAGAGGAGAAAAGAAGGAAAAAAAATCTTTTTAAAAAAGCTATTTAGCTAAGCAATTTAAAAATTCTTTGTAATAAAATAATAAAAACAATGACTTTAACAAAATTGCAGCTATAGCAGGTCTGTGAGGGTAACTTAGTAAAATACTCTGTGGATGGCTACAAACCTCTAATGGAAAGTTGTATAAGTGGCTGAGGCCAAAGTAGGCATTAATTACAATGAAAAATCAGTTTAGAGTAGACCACAACTAAATTGGAAGTTGGTCCTCTAGGTAAAACAAAGAAAGTGAACAGCAGCCTCAGATTTGATTACATGGCAATACAAGAAAAATGTGCTGTATGTTGTCTATTATTAAAGCTGCTTTGGGGCTCTATGTTGGGTGCCTCAGGGATTTTAATAAAAAATTAGCAATAGGTCTGCTGCCCTGGCTCACTGTGGCTTTTTGGAGTATTTGTGAGGTCAGGGCTGGTCCTGCAGTGCAAATTAAGTCACTTCAGACCAACAGCCTTGGAAAGTGTGATGTGATAGCAAAGTTCAAATACTGCACTTTGGCTCTAAAAGGACTCAGCCCACACTGGAGGCTGATTCAGAGTTTCAAAGAAATAATAACATTTTATCAAAAGGAGGAAGAAGGAGAAATGAAAAATGAGAAAAAAGAAGCAACTGGTTGTTTGCGCGTGTGTCATTGATAACTCTTGCCAAATACTGGTCCTGGTATATAAACTCTATCAGTACATAAACTATTGCCAATGAGTAAAATAATGGCAGAAAAGGCATCTGTTAACCTGAGATTTTTCTTTTTTTTCTTACAAATGTTAACTCTATAACTCTTTTTATATTGATGCAGTGGTATTAATAATATTGCTTTTATTACTAATATCACCACTGGGTCCATGGCACAACTGTATGTATCCGAGCCACGAAACATTAACGAAAGTTCACTCTGATTAAGAAAGCAAACCCATAAATCTACATTCTTTCAAAGATGAAAATGTCTGGGGCAAATTATTTTCTAGAAAAGAGCTCTGTGTGGAGGATATTTCCCAGCTTTTCCTAGGCATACCATAGACCTGATGGCTGGTATTTTCTATCAGAGACAGTCCCTGCAATTACTCAGGTAAAGACAAGCATGGGATGCAGTTCAAATTCTTATAAGTGCTGTGTAGCCTCCATAAGCCATGGTGCTTGCGTAGGAGGCACATTTTCATCCTGGACCCTTGCCCACATACTGACAAGGCCTAACAGTTAGACAGAACAAAGTGTAGATATACGAGGTCTATAAGAAGTGTGGGCTGTGTGAACATGTGTGCAAGGGTGGGGGGATAGGAGTCAGAAGAAAAATAAACTTTTATCTGAGTCATTAAAATATTCTTTGTTATTGCCACTTTTAAAATTTAATCAATAAGAGAAATTCCAATCCAAGTCCTTGTCCAACATCAAAAAATAACCAGTTTCAGGGACTACCTAATCCTGTGGTGGAAGATATGGCTATATAACTCAACTGGCTTCAAGAAGTCCTAGGAAATCACTGTTGGCCCCAAACACCTTCTTCTCCTACCTGAAGACCAATCCCTGAAATTATGAGTTAGAGAACTACTGCTTTAGTTTAAAGCATTGAGTGCTATTATAATGTAAATTATCCTACAAAATCTTATTCACTGCTATGGTTTGAATGTGTTGCCTCCAAAATTTAAGTGCTTCTGACGTGATAGTCTTGAGAGGTGGGCCTTTCAGAGGTAATTAGTCCATGAGGGCTCTTCCCTCATGGGTGAGATTATTTGTGCTAATGAAAGAGCCTGGTAGAAGGAGCTGGTTCTCTCTTGCCCTTCCAACTTCTGCTATGTGAGAATACAGCAAGAAGGCCCTTATCTGCTGGCTACAGTGGTACACCCCTGTAATCCAAGTATTTGGGAGGCTGAGACAAGAGGGTCACAGGTTCAAGGCCAGCCTCAGCTACTTAGTGAGGTCCTCTGCAACTTAGTGAAACCCTGTTTCAAAATAGATTTTTTAAGAAAGGACTGGGGGTGTAGCTCAGTCCCCAGTCCTCCACCCCAACCCCCACAGAAAAGTCATTTTATAAAAAAGGCCCTTATCAAATGCTGTTGCCTTGATCTTGGAATTCCCAGCCTCTAGAATTATAAAAATTAAAGTTCTGTTATTTATAAATTCCCCAGTCTGTGGTATTGTGTTAAAGAAGGGGGAAAAAACTAACCTAAGACATTAACCTTGGAGTGAATAAAGACACTACACAGAGAAAGAACAGGAAGACCAGCGGGGTAAGGAATTGGTCTAAGTGAGCTGAACCTAAGCGTTATCAGAGCCATAACTTCTCCAGGAGTCATCCCTCAGGGCCTCCAGCAGTCTCTATGGAACCATGGGATAGGCATCTTCTACCAAGGGCAGAAGCAGGAGAATGGAGAAGACGCTTGTCAAAAGGGAATTCACCATGATTTCAGACCACGGGAGTCACACGGCCTTGCAAAGCAAGCCTGCCCCTCTATCCGGTCCCACAACAAACATCCAGGGAGCATTTTCAAGAGCTCAGTCATTGTGCAAGTTGCTTTAAAATCAGAAGTGAAGAACACAGTTTCCTTTGTCATCAGGCCCAGGTTCCCACTGGCCAAAGTCTCATAAAGCCTTGCTCTTCACAAGCTGTTGAAAAGATGGAGCCAAAAAAAATAAAAGCAAAAAAGAGATGAGAGAAAAAGATATCAGTAAAGCAGAAAAGCTGGTGAGAGCCACAGTTCACCTCAAGCACACAAAGACCTGATGTTACTGACAGTCGTTCCAAGTTATCAGTGAGAAGACGCTCACAGGTGGCTTCAGTTGCTCTGGCACCTCGCTTGGGATGATGATATCATATTCTTTTCTTATATTTTTAAAAATCCCTGGTGGCAGGGACTAATGTTTTGTACTCTGGCAATGACACCAGATTCAAAACAAACTGTGCCCTATATCTTGTACTGATAATACATTACATCATCTTAAATATTTTCAAAGTAGGGTACTCAGTTTTTCAGAAGTTGCATAATGATCTTGATAAGGATATTGCAAATGTATCTCTTGTTCAATCAATAGCAGGCTACCGAGTTATGAGATACATATATATATATATATATATATGCAGGAACCTAAGAATAAAAACCTCAGAATGGAAAAAATCACATATTGAGATTTGAAGCAATGATAGACTACTTCTGTTTATACATATATTTTTATAGACTATTTTTAAAACTCACCCTTTTCAAAGTGGAAATTTTTCCATATTTCCTTATCAACAGATAACCTTACAAGAGTAAAACTTTCTAAACTGCATATTTTTTTCTAGTGCTTATTATCTTTCTAGACTTAGGCCATCTGCACAGAACCTTCATACAGGGGCTTGCCTAAGTCCACAGTATTTAAATAATAAGTATATATATTTACATATTACGGAATCATTTTTATGTAGAAGTCAAACAAAACAAAACAAAATCTTATTGAATTCACTGAATCAATCTAAATGAGTATGGGGAAAATATATTTCCTACCCAAGTGAAAAATTATAGAAACTACTAATATAAATCCCTTCTGCAAGGAATTCTAATTGCCAAGCTATAAAATTTAAGTGCTTAATATGTCATTTTGGGAAGGATAGGTATATAGAATTCATATTGGGAGGAATAGGTATATAGAATTCATAAGTCTCAGAATCTTCAACTGGCCCCAGAGGCAGAGGGCAGAGACTGTGTTGGTCTTAGGTCTTATTCACAAATGACTCATCCTTATTCATGATAATAGCAACATGTAGTAGCCAATAACTATCTGCTGATTGGCTGATGACAATGTCAGAGATGTCCTGGTAATACTCACTAAATATAAAAAAATATCCAGCTTGGCACAGTGGCTCACATCTATAATCCCAGCACTTGGGAGGCTAAGACAGGAGGCTCGCAGTGTGGAGGTCAGCCTCAGCAACTTAACAAGACTCTCAGCAACTTAGTGAGACTCTCAGCACCTTAATGAGAGCATGTTTCAAAATAAAAAATACAAAGGGCTATAGAGAGGTAGACTACCCCTGGGTTCTATCCCCAATACCAATAGATGATAAATAACTAAATAAATAAATATTCATACCTAGCACTTTGGGACCTCAAGGTGTATAAAACAGCAACTTTCTATGTTGTTTTTCTTTGGGACATAAATCTTTAGAGTGGAGTCAACAGGGTGTGTGTATGTTTGTGGGTGTTTATCCTTCAGGTGAGCCTTTAGGAATACATGCCCTAGAAGGCATTCATCATTTAACCAATGAAACAGACAGACAGACGGACAGAAACCCAATAGCAATAAGTTTTCAAACTGTCACAGATGGTCTGAGTAGAAACAAAGTTTTCTGGAAGCATGGCATGGGCAGTGTTCACCTTGGGCTTCCCAAGAATGTGGCGTTGGAGCTGGACTGAGCTGAGGCCCAACTTCAACTGAAGTTCTCACTCAGGATACCTTGTTTTAGTAAGAGTCAAGGAGAAGCCACTGAAGGAAAAGGGTTGTTGAGAAGGAAGAGATGGAGAGACATTGGTGTGCACAGGAAGAAGATGTGTGGCCACTCGAATTGAAGAACCAAAGAAGGAAAGAAATGCTTGATGGAGCAGTGGTTTAGGATGTAGGATGCAGGCTCCAGGAATTAGTCTTGAATGGAGTTTCTGTTTCTTCTTCCAAACCAATGGGGACAGAGTTCAGAAAGACAAAAATCTATATAAACTTGGAAAAGGAAGTTAAGAACAGTGTTACTTAATAAAAATAATAGCTATAATTGAGGAGCTATTGTGTTCTAGACTTTCTGAATATATCATACTACTGAATTTTCCCAACAACCATATGAAGTAAGTAAGGTTTTCAAAACAGAAGAACAAAAGTTTAGAAAGACCGAGATAATTAGCCAAGGTCATACTGGTGGTAAATACTGGGTTCAAAAATCTAATTTAGCAAAGTTTAGAGTTCATGATTTTTCAACCATACCAGACCATCTCCAATGACCCTACTATTCTTTATAAAAGTAGTAAGACACATTTTCCACTAAGAGAATGGAGACTAAGACTGAGTTGGTAGTTTTAAGCAAGTGATAAAATATCAGAAAAGAATGGAAAGGGGTTAAGTCATTATTTAAAAGATAGTTTCAGCAGCTTTACAAGTTCAACTGAGGTTGGAAATCATAATTTCTAATCGATCAATGAAGTCACAAGATTTCTTTCAGCAGTGGCAAGAAAGAGAGAAAAGCATTTGAGCTGACCTGGATATGGAGGGGGACAAAGTCAATAATAAACTGAAGGTGTGAGATAGTATGTAGTTGAAATGATTGATTGTTGTGCCCAAGTGAAACGTGAGGAAGTGATTATAAAAGGGAAAATAAGGAAGGGTACGAAGATGAAAATATCCTCATGGAGGTAAACTGGCATGAAGGCATGGGAGAGGTGAACTATTCATAATCCAAATTATTCAGATGAGTTGCTAAAGGACTGGGAGATGGCAGCAGAAAGGAACCACATGGAAAGACATCACTGGTATGTTGGTATGTTAGCAAAAAAAAAAAATACCTATGATAATGGAGGAGACTGGTTAGACAAAAAGACCTGTATGGAACAAAATCCCAAGGGAAATTGGAGAAATTACTTGAAGATCAGTAAGTACTCCTGGGAAAGATGTATGTACATATGCATGGATAAATGATAGATGGATGGATGGATGATAGTTAGTGGATGGAAAATGGGCATATATATCAGAGAAGATAATTATTAAGTACAATGTACCTTATCTTAAGATACCAAGATGAATGGATCAATCATACCACGATTGGTTTGTTTAACCTAAAGATATATCACTTTCTTCTTAGAGGATAACATGTTGAGAAACACCAAAATTAAAAACTATTGCACATAAAACAACACAAAAGATTAATAATGGTTATTTTTACATGATAGCATCATGTAGTTTTTATGTGATTTTAATTTCTCCCTTGTACTTTCCTATACTTCCCAAATGTTTTACAATGAACATATATTAATGTTAAAGTATAAAAAGTTAATGTTATAAGGAAAAAATGTATTATGCCACACTGTAACCCGAGAAAACACTGTAAATTTTAAGCATGCTATGGGCTGTGTTAGAAGGCCTGGAAAATTTTTTTCATATTTTAAAGATACATATGCACATACTCATATTGTTCTATATATATACGCATATATGCATGCATAACTTCTCTGCATATGTTTGTGCATGTGTGTGTGTATTTAGGTATTAAACATTTTTTTATAGAAGACATAAGCACATGCATGTTATCCTCCAAGAAGACAGTAAATATTAGGTAATTTTATTCACTATTATTAAAACAACAACAAACAAGTTTACCCTGAAAATCTGAGCTAAATTGTCGAATTTCTCTCTCAAATTCTGTGGGTGGTCAGCTTTCATAAAAGAATAAATATGTCCATATTGCTTGACAATGTTAATGAGTAGCCAGATCTATGCAGGCCTTGCAAATATAACTATTCTATTTGCTTCTCTTTTGATCCAAGCACTAAGCGCTGGGACTCTATTCTTCTCTGTCCTTTGTTGGGGGTCTTAGACTGTGGCCCCCATTCCACTGACTTTCTGCATGCTGCTCTTCGGAAGGGCTTGCTTAGGGACAGGAGGACATAGAGCATTAAAAGTATGAAGCCTCTCCTCATGGAAACAATTATGTGGCAGATTCCACTTGGTTTTAAGAACAGGGCTATAGAAGGGGAAAGGAAACCCCCCTCCCCTTTGTTTGCAGGAGGGTCCCTGAAGGTGGAGCATAGGAATATTGTTTAACCCAGCACAAGATGTTCAGGCCCACATTGGGAACCCTGATTAGTTCTACTTTCAGATCTGTAAAGAGAGATAGAATTGTTTCTTCAATAAAGACTCTTCCGCATGTGCTAGCGTCCATGGACACTTTGATCAAGGCATGTTTTCTAAGTCAATAGTTAACATCATACATATGACTTTAAAGCAAAATAAATGATTTTGAACAGTAATACATTCAAGAGCTGAAAACATGAATAGGGAACCAAACACAAACACAAACTGGGAAACTTAGGACCAGCATTAAACATACGCTACAACATGCCACCAACCTATTTCCTAGCGTTAACCCACAGAAAATAAGCATTTTTAGGTCTTCCCAAAGTTGTTGTCATGAAGTTTTCTAGGATGCTTTCTTCCAAAGTTACACAAAACAGAGAGAGACCTGAACGAAAAACTTGCTGGGAAAGCCATAATTAGATGCATTTTCTACCCTTGTTTGATCTACTCTTCCACACACCATATTCATCAGAGATCCTTCAGGGGAAAAAAAAACTTTGCAAAGCTATTCATTTGAAACCTAAATTATTATTTCCCTGTATCACCATCATTCAGTTGAACCAAAGCATTTATGATTATTACTGCCCCAGCTACTACAGATGAACGAAAAAGAGCTTCAATTTCATTAGTCTGTGAGATTTTCACCTTTCTTAAATGTATACTAAAACCCTCCTTAGTCAATATTTTCACAAACAGACAGTTGTAATTAATCCATGTTTTACTTATGCTAACAAATAATTCTCCTTCACGATCTCGCAGTATAAGCTGATTCATGAATTTGTTAATGTTCTCCAGGTTGCTGAGGAGCCCACAGAGTAAAGGGGACATAGATACTAAGACTCCCCTCCCTATTCATTAAAACAAGAATTTCGGCCCTCTAAGGCCCTCCTCTGTGCGTGCCACATGGTGGTTTGCATCTGGTGGCAACTCCAGATTCTGTGCTGGTCTGCACACCCTGGGTCTTGCTGCTTCTGTGTTCTGGAGCAGACATGACCTTGGCCTTCTCAGATAAACACCCAATCCCCAGCTTGCCCTGCTTCTATAGTGCTGAAGGCTGAGAGGACCTGCAGATACTTGAGAGAAAGAGTTCTTCTAATTTGGGAGCCAGGACAATTCATGCCACACTTCCAGGATCATTGGTTTCATGGGAATTTAACATAAGCCCCAAATGGTATCCTTTTCTAATTGTTTCCTCTTTCCCTGTCATCCTTTTTGTCCTAGAAACATCCTGTGATAGATTATAAACTATCTTCATGCAAATGCTCCCTCTCAAATTCTCTAATCTTTGTATTTTTTCTATGTCTTTATTGGTACATTATAGTTTTACAGTTTCATATCATAATGTAGTTCATAGTGATAGTGACATACATTTACACAGCACTTGGTGAATTTTTCCCCTGGCTCCCTCCCTAACACCCCCATTCCCCATACCTATTAGATATACAAATGTAGAGGTCTTGTGAGCAGTTGGATATAAACATTTAAAGTTCCAGGGAAAGTCTAGGCTAGAGAGATAAGGAAGAGTATGATTTCAACTTTTTTTTTCTTTACCATTCTTAACTGTTTGGAAAATCTAGATCTATAATTAGTATGTCCATATCCCAATTCCTTTATGTTAATACTATTTAAAAAGAAAGGAAGAAAGAAAAATAAGTCAGGCAAGAAGAGAGAAAGAGAGCTCAAATGATTGATTATTGGGAGATTTACAACCTAAGAGCATGTACATCCCTAGACTCATGCTACCTCAAAAAGGACACACTCTGGAACAGTTTTAAGTCAAATCCTGAAACCTCTTACTATTGTTTTCCCACATATGCATGTCTTTTAATGTTTCCAAGTCATTCCTGGTAGATCTTCCATTAGAAATGGCTCATAACATTTTAACTTGAAGTTTATCTACCTCCAGCCTTTCAAATAATTAAATATTTAAATGCTCAGGGAAGCTGGCTTTTGTGAAGCAAGAATTCTTTTGCAATGCAAATTTCCACTCTTAATTTCTCTGCTGGGTAAAATAAGAGTTCCAGGGATTCGGTTTGCTTCTGGTGCGTGTAAAATAGAATACTTTCCCCCATCTTCTGGGTTCCGGGATGCCCACTCGGTGTCAGAAGACACCTCTCACAGAACAATCACAGGAAGGAAAGGGAAGAGGAAGTAAAGGGGAAAGACAATCAGGTACATTTTCCAAGCTGATTACTGGCCCCTTTCTTCCATAGCAGCCATTCTGTGTTGACACAAAACCAGCCTGGAGCCTCCAGAGATGATTTGCAGCTCCAGCAATCTCCAAAGTTGGGCGGCCAGGGCTCACAGGTGAACAACTGGGTACCAGGCGTGTTTTCTAGAGTTCCCATTGCTGATGAGCCTTTTACCAGCTGCCCAGCAAGAAGCAAGAAAGCAGTCAGTGCTGTTCACTAAACACTGGCCCCACAGTGACCTCATACCTGTGGGGAACCAGTATGTTTACATCTCCTAGAAGAAGGGTTAATCTAGGGGGCTATATTTGCATCCACATTTACCTCCTTTTCTCAAGCTTTCTTACATATTATCATCCCATAATTTTTCTTCCATTAATTATTCCATGGTGGGCAAATGTTCCCAAATGACTGTCTTCATTTACTAAGAGAGAACGAAAGAGAACTTTCCTCCCCCCTGAATTTAGTTTTGAGGACATAAATACATGCATCTGAGTAAGTGTGGACAAAGAAGAGAAAAAGAGGTGGGGGAAGGGGAGGGGGAGGGGGAGGGTTGCAGCACCAAGATTCAACAGAGTCTTGTCTCTGCTGTCTTCATCTGCATTAAATTGGTCACGACCTTCCAGGTGTCTATAAGGTTGAAGTGTTTGCTGGACCATTTCGAGCCGAGCAGGCTGGTCCACGTGTCCCTCCTGACATCAAGAGGCAGCTTTTAAAAGAACAGAGGCACCTTGTCAGGGCTCAGGGGTCACTAATAGCCTGCCTTGGGCCCTCCAATAGGTCATGCTCAGCTTCCTCATCCAACACAAAGGGAAAGGCGCAGGAGGCTGCGGAGGGTAGGGGGATAATTATCATTCTGGTGTTTTTTTCCTCAGGCCGGAGTTATGCTCCATGTCACTGTGTTAATGTGCCTGCAACCAGGGAGACACATAATGCTCCTCTCAGCCCTGTTTATTAGCAAGATCCATTTGCAAAAGGCCCTTCTTTTGTGCCACAATATGAATGTGCTTTGATGGCAAATAATTACGGCAGTCCTTTTGACATGAAGATCCACAGGCTGCCCTAGTTAAGCCAGTAATTAGCCTGTCCTCCTTTTTTTATTATTATTATTGAGAAACTACAAATTATCCTCATATGTGCACCGGCCATTGCCTTTTCTCCTTTCTATTCTCCTGCTCTCTCCTGCTCACTCTCTCGCTCTTTTCTCTCTCCCTCGTCTCCCTCAGCACTTTGGAGAAGCGGAATGCAGCTGCACAAAAGCGAGATAAAGCTCAACCATCAAGATGATGAACAATCTGGATGAAGAGCCTTCGAGATGAACACAAAGGCCGGAGAAGTGCAGTTGATGTAGGCCCGGACAGCTGAAGAATGCTGCGGTCTAAGGATGAATAGCCCTCATTTGTGAATATACAGATTTTCTACGATGAATAAAAATTGAGTGGAGGTCACAATAAATAAACTTTTTCCCCCTTCTTCTTAAATAATAATTCAGGTTCCCGGCACCAAACAGCTGTAAATTGAAGGTTGTGCTTAGTTTTCTCAACTCTCAAAGGGGATAATTAAGCGAAGAGCACATTGTTTGATATATTAGTGTAATGATGAGCTACTATATTCTGCTTGTTTCGAGTTATTTTAGTTTTTCTTTCCCATTATCTGTTTTTTTAATTACATTTCAAATACATTTTAAATGTAGGAACAGCCATTCTGAAACAGAGTTTGCCCTGTGTTTGGATCTATTTGAAATGTATTCATATAACATTTAATTAAAGCAGCAACATCCCCCTTTAGAAAATGCATGGAGGTAGAAATATCTATATTATCTGACTAGTTCTGACATAATCTTGCCAAAAGGCTGACTCTTTTTCCTTATTGGTGCAAGATAATTAGACCATCATTAACCTCCTGAAGCATCACTGTCAGTATTTCTTGGTGTTATAAAATCAGAATTTGGGAAGATATTCATAATTTTGCTTAAGATCACTGAGAAGGCAAAGATCAGTTCTGAAACATGCTCAGCTTAGAAAATTTCTGAAAACCAGACTCTGTGAGGGTACACTTTATAAAGGAGCTCAGCCCAAGGGGAAAGCCACAAACTGTGTCCCCTTGCTCCAGACAATGTCCATTCCCATTTGTGAAGTCTTGACAATAAAGAGGCTCAAACATTGTTTTGTGTTTTATTAATATAGGTTAGGTTGTCATTTTCCTCCTGTATTTTTGAGCTGAAGATACACTGGAAAATCAGAATATCTATATCAAATAAAAAAGAGAAATGGTATCTTTCTAGAAAGTTCCCCCCCTTTGTAATCATGAAATAGTCTTGATTTCAAAAACAACCATTTATTGCTGAATGCCTGGCAGAGGTTTCATCCATTTGATTGGATGTTTAGTTGATTGTCTTTTTGGACTTGTCTATTCTTCCCCAAGTAGTTCTAATCTATACTGGGCTCCATCATATCCACATTCAGGGAAGTCTACAGATATGAAGTGGGTATGAAAGACAGAGCAGGGACACTGGGGAGTGTGAAAAAGAATGGAGAACTCACCATTGACACCGCTATGGTCCATCAAAGAAGAGTAACTTCTGAATGATCCCAACCCTGGAGACCTTTAATTCAAAGACAGCCCATCTGTATCTGATAGAGAATCACCCTTCCCCAAGATCCTCCAATCAACAGAGGAACCTACAGAAATGCAAGCAGGTAAATGTCCTGTCTGTGTATGCAATGTCAGAGAGGTAGGACAACAGGAAACAAACCCGGGGCAGCCCAAGCCACAGGCAAGGAAGTCCTAAGAAGAGCAACTCACAAAGTGTGCCTGTGGGAGAAGCCTCAAATTTGTGAAGCTTGTTTTTGCTTTGTTGCATCAATAAATGAGCCAGAGACAAAGAGAATTCAGGTGGTGGCCCTCAAAGGCAGTCAACACCACCTCTGTTTACTGCCATCTTGAAACTGGCTTCTAAAAGACCACTTGAAAATGTTACACAGGCTTAGGCAAAAGAAGCTTGGTTTAGGAATTCACATGGGTCAAGTGTGAAATAGCTTAATAAACTTTTAAGTGGTGGGAGCAGGCCAAATCTGGTATGATGAGTAGGTCTGTTTAAATGCTCTGACAATTATTTAGCAATTCTCTCACTTACCTTTCTCCTTAAGACTTATTAATCCCACCCACAACTTACTGAATGTCTGTTATACCCTTGACACTTTTCCAGACTGTGAAATCAAGTAGAGAAAGAAGACAGGTCAAATTCCTTCTTTCATAGAACTTGCATTTCAGTGGGAAGAAATATATAGTAAACAAATACATGAACAAAACATAGTACACCAGATTGTGATATATGCAACAGAGAAATATAATGTAGGAGGATGCGGAGGGAGAGAGTGGGTATAGTTTACATAGGCTGGTCAAAGAAAGCCTAACAAATAAGATGACATTGGACCAGAGACTTAAATGAAGTGAAGGAGAGAGCCATGCAAAAGCTATGGCTTTGGGAGGACAGAATTTTCAGGTTAAGTGAGCCCTATCTCAGAGTATGTTTGGTGTGTGTTCCAACAGCAAGAAAAGGAATGAATCTGAGAAGGAGTGAACAAGATGTTGAATGTCAGAGATGAGTAAGAGAATAGATGGAGGACTATATTGTGTAGGGCAAGTCACCACTAAGCTGAAAGAAGCCCTTCTTCATAATTTACTCACACTGGACTTTTAGGTAATTTGTTTTGTCTGTATTTCCTGCCTATAATAAAGTATATACATATGAGCAACTGAAAGGAATGTTCCAAGATGATGGGGAACTGACTGACTCACTGTGCTTGACTGGTAGAAATGTGATACAATTAAAAATGCCTGCTGTGAACACAAGAAACACTCCCCTTCCCCACACACACACAAAATAGGCAAAAGATTTTAACACACACCACCAAGAATATACATAAAGACACATGTGAAAAAATTGCTCAATGGTATTAACCATTAGCAAAATGCAAATTAAAACTATACTACATATCTATTAGAATTGGTCAAATCAAAAGAAACCTGACAGTACAAAATGTTTACAAAGACACAGAGCAAGTGGAGTTCTTATACATTTTTGGAGGGAATAAAAAATGGTAAAATCTCTTTGGAATATAATTTGACAGTTTCTTATAAAGTTAAAATTATGATATGACCCAGCAATCATACATCCAAGAAAATTTCATGCCCATGTGTTCATACAGGAACACACAAACTTATGCATAAATATTTTAAATACTTTCATTTATAATCACTAAAAGCTAGAAACCACTCAAATATCCATTAAGTGGTGAATGAACAAACAAATCACAATATATTTATATAATGCCATACTCCTCAGTAATAGAAGGGAATGGCTACTGCCAGATGAAATGATGCAGATGAAACGCAAAAGCATTTTGCTACATAAAAGGAGCCAGACTCAAAACATATTTATAGGGTCAGTCATCAGATCAGTGACTTACAGGGGCCAGAATATGGGGAGGAAATATGACTACAGAGAAGAATGGGAACACTTTTTAGAATGATGGAAATATTCTCTCTTACTTCTGGTGAAGGTTACACATTGCATAAGTTTGTCAAAATTCATAGACCTATATACTTAAAAAGAGCGCCTTGTATTGTATATCAATCTGATCTAAAAAATGCTTATTATACTGTTGATACACACTCAGGATGAGAGAGGGATTCTAAAGATAATAGCCTTTAAAATTATTTTAGCACTCTCCGTCTTTCCTACTGGAAGAATAATTAATTTGTTAAGTGGACTATCTCCATCGATAGTCTACTCTCGCTGTTGTGCCCAACAGCTGTGGGTGGCTGTGGGTGGAGGAAAGGGCAAACATTCTGGCCCTAGTGAGGAGGGTCCTACATTTCGGAACTCTCTCTGCTCCATCCATGTCTCTCATTCTTTAAATTTAGACATCTGGACAAGGCAGAACTCTTCACTCCCACTCCTACACAGTCCCTCCTGATCAAGTTTGGGACAATCTAGTGAGCCTACAAAATTCAATCTCTCTCCAGGCGTGGTGGTGCACACTTGTATCCCAGTACTTTGGGAGGCAGAGACCGGATCCAGCCTCAGCTCTCTCTCTCTCTCTCTCTCTCTCTCTCTCTCTCTCTCTCTCTCTTCCTAGTGAGGCCCTCCACAACTTCGTGAGATCCAGTTTCAAAATAAAGTATAAAAAATAGGGCCGGGGGTGTAGCACGGAGGTAGAACACCCCTGGGTTCAATCCCTGGTACCGCAAAAAAAAAAAAAATTCAATCTCTCTTTGCTCTCGTTTCCCTCTATACTCATACAACATATGAAAGGTCCAGAATCAATCTAGATACTTATTAAACACCTATTATTTGCAATACACTTGAACAGATACATGAATATGATGCCTACTCTTAAAAGCTCACAATTCAATTAGGTAGGGGAAATATACCTATGAAAAGATAAACGAAAAATGTAGGACAATATACAAAAAGTGTCATTTAATTGGCACAGGCAATTACTGTCGGTCAAAACAGAAGTGTTCCACCTAAGAAAATAATTTGTCTTATTATCATTCATTGAAAGCCTATTATGTGCCAAGTCCTTTACAAGCATCATCCCATTTAATCTTTGAAACAACCGTGAGACTTGGGTTTGTTCTCCACTTACAAAGGAGGAAATGGAACCTCCGAGGGGATGAGTAACTTGTTCAGGATCCCTCAGCTGCTAAGCCAGGGTGTGATCTTGGGTCTCTCTGGTTACAAAGCCTGTTGGTTTTCTACTATCCTTGGCTGAGTCTGAGTTGGTAGAGGAATAGTCATGAAAGTGATAGGATTTCAGCTAGATTTTAAAATTCTACAGAGGCAACACTTAGAACAAGAGTGATAGAAACCCCAAGAATTGTTAAGGGGAAAATGAAAGCAACAGAAATGCAATGTCTATTTTGTAGATATTGTTAGATTGCATCCAATGTGTGTTAGTTTCCAAATATTTTATCATAAGTTTAGTATGTAAACTGCTCTCTCCTTTTTATTTATATCTAGTCTCTAAATCAGGTCAAAACAGTTCAAAAATAGAGCCTTCTCCTGCTGAAATGAATTTTCCATGTTAGGAATTTTCTTCAGGGAGGCGGTGGTAGAGAATTCATTCAAGTTGACTTAGGTGAGTTATGCCCTACTATGAACCTCTCAGCTAGCTCTAAGAAGACAGAGAAATGCAATAAGACCCTCCACAAATCACAAATAAAAATACCCGTGACTTTTATCCCTGAGCTATGGCTTGAAGATTAGACATTTTAAATCAGAATTATCAAATGCAACCTAGGCCTTTTCTTAGAGTCAAACTTCTTATTTTGTACAAAGTGAAGGACCTTCTCTTACACAACCTTCGGATGCTCAGACAGCTTTAAGGTGGGCAGTGAAATTTTTTGAATCAGGCATATATTATAGCTCAGTAAAAAATGATTAGAAATTCACTTTAGCCCAACTAACCATAAGCAAACAAACAACAACAAAAATCCAGCCAACTAGTTTTGTTTAGCCAATTAGTTAATGTTTGCTAAGACTTTGGAGCAGGGATCAGCATTCTTTTTTTTTAAATAATAGACAATAGCAAATATTTTCAACTTTGCACACCATAACTCTGAGTTATGTAGCACAAAAGAAGCCACAGACGATACTTAAATGAGTGGACGTGTCTGTGCTCCAGTAAAATTTTATTTATCAAAACAGGTATACCTTGCCCTAGACTGGAGCTGACCTACTATATAGGTCAGCAGGCAGGACCTCGGAAATTCTAAAAATTGTCATCCAGGGATGTTGCTCACAGCTTCAGCTCACAGACAGACATGCTGTCACTCATTTGTGGCCACCATGTCCTCCACTCCCAGTTTGGTCTTTTTACTTGACCAGCACTTAAACTGCTCATGGATTTCCATTAGCAGCTGTGGCAAAGGCAGTGGATTTATTAACTCTTTTTCTTCACTCAATATCCTCATTTATAACAAGGTGTGTGCTGGAGAACACAGAGGAAGATCGATAACCAGAATGAAATGGGAAGATGCACAATGCGGTTACTCGATTCTCTTTATTCCCCCCATTTTATTTATGTTCATTTGTTTCTCTCCTTTCCCTTTCCTTCTTTTTCCTTCTCTAAACTCTGATTTTCATTTTACTCTGATCCAAAACAACATATGTTTTGTTAGCCCCATATTAAGCATATGGTTCAGTTGATTATGGTCAGGTTAAGACAGATTTACTTTTCAAGCATTATGAACAGGCAGGAAAGAAAGACTTCAATCTTCAAAGAAGGCTCTTCCCCCATTCAAACCCAAGACTCAAAAGATATCGTCAATCAGCAACTGGCTTTAAAATTCTCCTAAAAATGTTTTACTAGTTCACTTTACTTGGCATTTTTATCACTATTTATATCTGTAAAGTAGTGATTTAATTAGTAAAGCTATTAATGTTTCTTATGCTTAGCATTATGTATGCTACAAAACCTATAAATCTAGCTTATAGCAAAATAAATAATGATGATAACACTGTCAAGCATTGATATCATTGCTGGGCAGCTTCGTGTAAACCGAGCAAGTATTAGCCCTGTTAAATAGCTTCATCTAGGTCCCTTAACCAGCCTCCCTTTGAACTGTTCATAGGACCCAGAAGGCGTAAGAATGGAGTAAGAATTCCATAACTCTGCTTACTTTTTCCAGCACAGGTATACCCAAGCCTCCTGACTAGTCCTTAATATATTTTCAATAGAAAGAGATTCCTTTTATTAAAACAGAATATACATAATGAAATTCTACATCTGCTCTGCTAAAACTGAGGTGGTTGAAGTCTCTGTATACTCAGTTATGTATATCTGGACTGTCATTGGGCTGTTATAATTTTGTGCACTACCAGAGGAAGGATCCATTCTGACCACCATAGAGCCCTACTTTTCAGCAGAGGTTTTGCTAAATAAAATCCTACAAATCTGAGGTCAGAACCCTCTTCTCAGGGTGATGCAAACTCCATTTATTCCACTATCTGGTTCAGACCCCACTACCTACCTACACACAGAAGCACGGATGTAATCTTATCTACACGCTCTTCCTAGCATCCCTGTTTTCAGTAACCAGAAAGGATTAAAATGAACAGCCCTGCACACTGGTCCTGAGTAATGGGCCTTCAAAAACCAAAGTATTAGACAAATATATCAGCTATGAGATATAATACCAAGGGCTAGTTCCACAGTATCAGCATTTTTAACTTTCATTCGAAAGTGACTGGATGATAAGAGGGCACAATTCGTATTTTGAATTCAGGGTGAGATCTTTTTAATAAAACCGTTTTACTATGTAGCTATACATCATTTCTTACCAAAATGCAAAACAAAGCCCAGATCTTTTTTTCTCTTCTCCAAAACATCTATAATGATAGATTTTCATCATATTTCTTCATTCCTTGAATGAATTTTTCAAGCCAAACTTTTGTTGCTGCTGCTGTTGTTGTTGATGGCGCCAAAAGGTTTCAGGGAATCTTTCTTCACACAGAAAGCAGCTTGCATACTCAGACAGAGAGGGAAAGGAAGTTGTTTGGGTGAATAATGAGTGCTGAGCCGGAGCCTCCCATGGTGGCATGTGTGAGGCCAGATGAATAGGATCGCACTTTGTGTGTTCAAAAGGCAGTCTCTTTTGCTATTATCCTTGGCCTGTTGCACCGGCCTGCTAATGAGTGGACACGCATTACCATTCATTAGCATTTTTATGGCACTTTATATTTGCAGTGCACATTACAAATTGTATTTCTCAACCTAACAACATTCTTTGTGAGACCATCACCATCGATTCACTCATACAGAGCAGCCCGTCTTCAAGGGGCTAGAAGGAAATGCACAAAATAAAAATCAAGAAAATGACAGTTCTTGGATCTGATTCTAACAAGGACATCAGAGGATACTGAGGTGGAAGACATAACATGCTCCTCGGTGGCAGTTCCACCTTTCCGTAGTTTCCCTTACTTGTTATAACTTCTGCAAGTTAGCTCAAACTCTCCTTGAGTTTCATCATTCTTGCACTTATGACTTGATAACAAGGCTCAGGTGTGGTTTATTTACTTGTGAAATCACTTTTCTTATTATCTCAGAACTGGTCCTTTTACACTTTGACAGGCAGACAGTCTTTCTACCGTGGATGGTGAAGAACCTATGCTTACTTTCCATAATCTTATGCATTCTATAGATCGGACCCTCTCTCTGGTTTGGTCTTTCTCGACCTGAGTCTTTCTAAAGTACTATATGTCCTCATATTATGCCCTGTTGACAGCTTTAGTCACCTCTCTTATGTTTTTTTCTACTGCATGATCTGTATTGATAACGCGGATATCACATTGGGACCCTTAACATTTTTTTTAGAAGTTCATGATTTTTTTTCTCCTAATTCCCAATGGTTGAGTAGCCAAATCCAGTAAGTGAAAACACAGGGATAGATTCCAGAGTGAAAGTAATGCAGAGCCACAGAGCCCTGGCTGAATCTTTCTTGATTGGACAATCCCACCAACCTACAAGAAGGAGCCCAGTTTCTGAAAGCTGTCAGAGAGTAATTTTGAGAAAAGAGCTCACTTGTCTCAAATGTCTTCCTCAAAGGAACTGTGCAGATGGAGGACACAGCAGAGAGAGAGGGCAAGAGACTAGCCCAGGAAGGTCTTTGCAGACGCATGACACCCTCATGTAGCCGCTGAACTCCCAGCTGAGGTGCACACCAGCACAGCATTCCACTCTGCCAGTCTCAACTCAATGGCTTGCAAAGATTCAGGAAGATTCCCTAAGTTACATATGATCTGTTGAATGCTTACTACCTGCATGTTTAATAATTTTAGAATTCAAAATGTTATAAAATTGACACAAATAATTCATGCATAAACTTTTCCCAGATTCCTCAGCTATTAATGTCTTACATAACCATCATACCATTACCCAAACCAGGAAATCAGCATTGAAAAATATTATTATTGACTCTAAGGACCATATTCCAGTTTTTCCAGTTATCTTATTAAGTCTCTCTTATTCTAATATAGTTTCTAATCCTGCATCATACATTACATTTATATAGTTCCCCAGTCATTCTTTTATTGCCTTTATATTTTTGCAGAGCGCCGGTCACTTATTTTTTAAAATGTCCCTTGATTTAGGTTTGTCTGATGCTTCCTTATGAGTAAATTCAGGTTATGCATTTTTGGCAAGAAAATCACTAATGTGGTGTTGTGTCCTTCCCCGTGCATCATTTCAGGAGGCACATGATTTATTTATTTATTTTTTTTTTTTTTGCGGTACCGGGGATTGAACAGGGGCGTTCTACCTCCGCGCTACGCCCCCGGCCCTATTTTTTATACTTTATTTTGAAACTGGGTCTCACGAAGTTGCAGAGGGCCTCACTAGGTAGAGAGAGAGAGAGAGAGAGAGAGAGAGAGAGAGAGGGAGAGAGCTGAGGCTGGCCGCGAACCCGGATCCTCCAGTCTCCACCTCCCAAAGTACTGGTATTACAAGTGTGCACCACCACCACGCCCGGCTCAGCACATGATTTAAATTAGCTCCATTATTAATGTTAACGATAAAAAATGGTATTCAAGCTGGTTGTGGTAGCACATGCTTGTAATCCCAGTACTTGGGAGGCTGAGACAGGAGGATCCCAGATTCGTGGCCAGCCTCAGCTACTTAGTGAGGCCCTCCACAACTTAGTGAGGCACCATCTCAAAATAAGGAATGAAAAATAGGGCTGTGGGGGTAGCTCAGAGATACAACTGTCCTGGGTTCAATCCCCAGAACTGCAAAAAAAAAAAAAAAAGTGGCATTCACCAGGTTTCCTCACTATAATACTATTTATTTTTTTTTGAGATTTCTTTCTCTAGAGGAGATACTTCTAGAGTATGTAAATATGCTGTTTTCCTCATACATTCACATACAACAGTTCCCTTGCATTCACAGTTCTGCTTTCCACAGATTTAGTTACCCTAGGTAGTTTTAGTTACCTTAGGTTGACCGTGGTCCAAAAATATTACATGAAAAAATCAAGAAATAAACATTTCATAAGTTTTAAGTCACATGCTCTTCTGAGTAGCATGATGAAATCTCTCACAGCCCTACTCTGTCACGCCTGAGATGTGAATGTCCCTTAGTTCAGCATATCCACGCTCTATGTGCTACCCACCCATCAGTCACTTGGTAGCCCTCTCAGTTATCTAATCAACTAGTGGTGTCACAGTGCTCATGTTCAAGTAATCTTTATTTTACTTAATAATGGCCCCAAAGTGCAAGAGGAGTGATTCTGACAATTTTATTGCCATGCATTTTTATCATTATTCTATCTTATTTTGAGTTACTGTTGTTAATCTCTTACTATACACAATTTATAAATTAAACTTTATCATAGGTATGCATTCACAGGAAAAAATGTAGTACATATAGGGTCTGGTACTATACATAGCTTTAGGCAACTCCTGGTGGTCTAGGAATGTACCCCTGATGGATGAGGGGGGACTATGATATGTGTTTTAGCATGCTTTGCCGATTTTTTTATTTGCCAGCATCCTGCTGAGAACTTTTCATGTTTTATCAAATTCTCATATTCACACTATGAGATACATATTATTACTTAGCCTCATTGTATCATGGAGGAATCTGGGGTTCAGAGTGATTAAGCAACTTGAGCCAGCTACTAAGTGATAGAACCAGGATTTGAACTTAACTCTGACTCCACTGCTCTTACAAATGAGAGAAGCATCCCAGGATCTAACATCTCCATTACATATGGCCCCTGAGCTATTCTATTCCACTACATGGGTGTATCACTACTTAGAAGCACAGATGTACACATATCAATGGCACAATTTTTTACATCTCAGGCCAAGTCAGAACGTGGGAGAGTGTTGCAAAGGGAACACAGGAAAGCTATGCTTAATTGAGTTTGAATTGGCACAAAATTCATGATTTCATTCTTCCTTTTTATTTATCCTTTTCTCTTTTCTCTTTTTATTTTATTCTATTTTGGGACATAACCCTTTAGCTAGAGTTGTGCAAAGGCAGTTAATAGAAGTGGCCCCACCCTTTGAAGCTTAATACTTAAATTAATCAAAGCCAATAGATTAGGACATAAAGCACATCTAGACCAGCAGACAAACCCCAAGAAGGAGTTGGGATCTCTAGTATAAAAACAGGTATGTCCTGAAGCTCAGTGGATAAACAGTCTTAAGAGAGATCTTGGTCATTGCATGTTAAATCAATGTAAGGTCACCAGATCTTCTTCTCACTAAATAATGTGAGTTTTGCCTATTTTATTGAGTTCATAAGCTCTGTGAGAGCAAAGACCATGTCTAGCTTGTTCATCAGTGTATCCCCCAACCCTAGAACATTGCCTGACTCACAGAGCTATGTAAATATCTGTTGAATTGAGTGTTTTGTCAAATATCTCAAAGTATGTCCTATACAGACTAGGTGGTGAGAATGAGGCTTTGGGTAAGGTGGAGAAGATCTGAGCCGAGGGTCAGCTTGATAAATGTATTTCTACAAATAAGTGCATTGGGTCCAGCAGAATCGACATTTCATTTTGCTTTGAATCTGGACATTCCCATGCAGCTGGTCTTCAAGAGAAAAAAACTGACTAGGGTGATGGATTCTGTTCTCATTTTCTCTTGTTCTAGGTAAAGGTACTCATACTGTTTGAGTCTACCCGTACTAATGTAGAAAATAGTGCCCTACTTCCCTGGAATATTTCTATTGCTCCTTTTGCCCAACCCTAAATTAGTCATGCTCGTCCAGCTATAAGTTATAGAATGTGACACAAGCCAGCAGATTGTGGTCCACATAATGGGCTTTAGACACAGATATATACAGAAGTTCAAATGATGTCACCAAATGGTGTCTGTTCCTCCTGCCATCGCCTAGCTTCGTTTATCCCTGTTCAGCTTTAACTGGCTCTCTTCATGGCATGGCAGGAGAGTTGTTAGCAGCACGCACTTCTCTTGCATGTTTCCAGCTTAGTAAGTCCAGAAAAAAGAACAAACCTTCCCTATAGTTCTGCGGAGAAAGTCTCTGGAGGATTGCCATTGGCTACATCGGGTCAGGTGCCCATCCTTCCTCGAACCAATCAGTATGGCCCAAGTGATGAAATGCTCTGATTGGGTAAGCCTCAGTCACATCCCCAGCCCTAGGATGAAATCAACACAGTTGAATCAATCATGTGGAATGAATTTTGTCATGGAAAAAAGAATTTTGTTGCCAGAAATGAATGGAGAGAAGTAATCATCAAAAATATCAGATGTGGGGCTGGGGTGTGGAGCTCAGAGGTAGAGCACTTGCCTAGCATGTGTGAGGCCCGGGGCACAATCCTCAGCACCACACACACACACACACACACACAACTACCAGATGTCCATTATAGCCTACATGTAACTTTAGCTCTTAGAGCCCTTCCTGACTTGTCCTGGAAACACAAAATACTTTCTTCTCTGACCTCTCCCACAGAACTCCATGATAACTGGGGACGGCATTTCTAATAAAACGATAAACTCTTGGAGGACAGAAATTTTCTCTTGCTTGTTCTAGACAATTCTCCTTAGATTTGGGCATGTACCCATAGGAGACACCACAATGACTGCTGAAATTATGAATCAGAAACTTCTGCTGTCATGTCAGCTCATCTCTGGTCTCCTTGTTGACCCTGCATCTGAACTAGTTTAGGTCTTCACATAGTAGACTCCTAAACTGAAAGCATCATAGCAAGCAAGAGCTTATTTCTCTTTAGAATCCAGGGAAGAAGAGATTCATGCAGGTTCCTTAGACCAAGATTAATACCTGGCCCCAAAAAGTCCTTCTTTCAAAAGTTAGCAAAGACTTTCCAAACGAGAAAGCTGAGAAGAAATTTTAAATGAGATCTTAGCCCCTGCCACTGATAGAAGAGGATCTGCCATGTGAAACATAGAAAAAACGAGACTAAAATCCCTCAGTCCTATAACACAAGCCCACTTCTGTCTCCGCTACAGCAACTGGCTTCCACAAGCCCGTTGACCTTGAGCTGGGAAACCAGTCACGTGGAGCTCAAGTTATCAGACATCACCTGCCTGGGTGCCTGCTTCTGACTTTTGTCTGTGTTTCTATTACCCAAATGCCACCAATTCTGTCTCTGCAAGATTGAATGGAAGATTGAGCTGCCTGAAAATCCAAAGAGTAGAGCCTTGCCTTCCCCTCTGCTCCAACAGAGACCCAGGGCTGGTCCCCAGCACATCCCCAAAGGCACATGGTTCCCACGAGCAGATCTGGAGGAGATTTATGTTTATCCACATTCTCATGCCCGCTGGCCTTCTGAATCAAAGGTGGAGTTATAAACCAAAGAAATTTACTGCAAGACCGTAGTATGCGCTTGTGAAGCTGAAGCATTTCACTCGTTTTTAATAAGGTTAAAAATAGTTACAAGTGGAGCACTGGAATAAGGGCTTGAAAGGGCTCTGTGGTGCATCTGCGACTTGGGCCTGGTTGGCATTTTATAGCCCTGCCTGTTAAAAACCCAGGCCATAGTTGCTCCTGCTCCTCATCCTCCACAGGCACACTAACGACCCAGCTTGTGGACCGCTTGTTCTGTATTCCAGAACAACCCATGGGGGCCAGCCAGTCTCTGCTTACAATTAGGGGAGGCCATTTTAACTACCTGTGGACTGGTTTCACATTAAGGACAGATGACGTAGAAAATATTTGGCAAACAAGGAAAGCCAAGAATTACGTGGGTTCAGCTTTGAGATGGCTGGACAAAACACACACACACACACACACACACACACACACACGGCAAGTCCATATGTTACCACTGCCATTAATGGCCCAACACAGAGAGAAAAACAAATTAAATCCATAAAGTCTAAGACCAGGAAAGAGAAACTGAGTTAGGGAGAAGAACCGATACCCTAGTCTCTTGTCCCAATCAGGGTCACACTCCATCTATCTACTGAGCAGCCCCAGGCATTTCTAAGTAGAAAGGCACATTGGAAGTTCAGTGTCTCCTGCCACAACCTAAATGGGGATGTGATTATAAAACCCCAGATCAAAGGATCGAAAAGGATCCTGGCCAAATGCCAGGGAGAGTCAAGGCTCCTGATAGAACTAAATCAGGTCCAATCTGGGTCTAAAAATAATAAAGCAATTAACCACAAAGTGACAGAAGCTGCATTTCACAGTAAAAGCAGTGCTAACCAGCCATTTAGCATCAGGAGAACAAGACCCCTTTCTTCAGCCACCTGCGGTCACCACCCCACCCCCTACTCTGTGACTCCCTCCCCCCTTGCAACTGGTTGAAAGAAAAAGATTAAGCCCAGGCCTGTACTAACAGGCAGACAGGGAGGGGACAGGGGACAGACCCTTCATTCAGAAGCCTCCAGAGGATACTTTGACTTGGCTGTGGAGGGGGGAGCTTGCTAACTACTCAAAACTTTTCAAAATGAGGCGCTGACTACTTAGTTAATTGGCAGAGATGAAAGGCAAGAATGTGATGAGAAACAGTGGTGTTATCAAAAATGAAGCAGGAGAAATCTGAAAGGCATGCCTCGTCACCAAATAATCTCATGAGACTTTAAAAACTGGGTTTTTAAAAATCACATTTAAGTTCATAGGTCAATGTTTCTATAAACCTGAAGCTCTGGCCACCCTTGCTTGCTTCCCCTCAAATACACACACGTGCACACACACAGAGACACACACAGGATGGCTGCTAAAATTCATATTTTAGGAGTGGGCCCTGGCTTTTCCACCTAGTAGCAGAACATATGATCTGTTGGGCCACCCGTTGATAAGAGCCACCTTCGTTACCAGCCACAATGGGCAGACCGGGCAGACCGGGATGGAATTTTAGAATTGTATAACACTTTGGAGTCCTTTGGTCAATTAATTTATACACTGAGGTTTATTGTTATCTTTCCTTCCCCAAAAAAATCCTAGGAGAAAAAAAAGAGGAGCTATCATCATTCTTTAGGGGTAGTTCAAAACAGATATACAGCATACCTGCATGTATATACATATACAATAATGAGATCATTTAGTTCTAGCTAACTGCTATAGTATTATTGATACCTTTGAACACTCAGCATGTTCCTATCCCCCTGCCAAGTTTCTGTGAAGTAGAATTTGACTCACTGATACTTGAAGGAAAAAAAAAACACTAAAAAGAAATCCTTTCCAGTATCCTCTTTAGAGAGAATTGCATATACAGAGCTATTTGAAAAGGTTAGAGAAACAAGATAAATTGAGTAAGCCATGTGCTAACTCTTGAGGATAAGAGCAGCATACAAAGGGGAGGCAAACTCTAATTCATAGCTTCCTTTTCCTTCCAGGCTACATTGCCAGCACTGTGGTCCAGTCCTTTGGTGACCCCACATAAGATCCGACTCCTAAAACAGCATGGAAGAACCAAGCTGGGACGATGACTCTTCTTTGAGCAGATGTTCACTTTATAAATGAAGACAGTTTTTAAGGAGAGTGGACAGGCTATTAGCCAGAATAAGCCCATCAGTCAGGTTAAATATCAGAAGGCCCACAATAAAGAAATTGTCTTTCCTTTCTGTTGAATAGCATTGGTCAAAAAGGTGCACTCCCTATTTTTCCTTCTGTGAAAAGAACAGGCTGCACATATATGAACACACATGCATCCATGGTTAACCTTCTATTTTTACAGCTGTATTTTAAACCACTGAGGGTAGGGGTTTATAATGGAAACATTGACAGGCTCCTAACTAGAGCAGAGTTAGCAGACGCCACCACAATAGCCATTTAAACTCCCTTCTTTTTTGCTTAGAAATGATCGGCCCAACCAATGAGAACAGGATAAACATGGCTGGCATCTTAATGACCTTTGAGCATTAGCAGATGGCCTTTTTATGATCACAGATTAGCAGTACATGGTCATTTGTTAATGGCCAATAACAGGTGCCAGTGGTCCCTTACACTTCTTTTTGTGGCTGTTCCTTTACCTTCCCAGAGTGAGCCAGGAGTGTGGTTTCTCGGTGAACTTGCTTTCTGTGCCATCCTTTGTTTCTCTACTGGATGCAACACAGTTCATTCTCCCAGCCAACGTTTATGGTCACTTCCATGTCTCAATGTCTTCTCTCCCTCCCTCTCTCTCTCTCTCTCTCTCCTTCTCCCCCCCCCCACCTGGTCTCTCTCTCTGAGTCTCCCTCCTCTGGATACTAGTGCCTTGCAGTTTTTGAACCATCTGAGCTCAGCAGCAAAGGGAAAAATCAGTATAAACTAGGCTTATTTACAGGAGGATGTCTGGTACTCTTGATATAAATGAGAAAAAAACACACCCATGGCTTCATCCAAAGTTAATTAACTGAGCCAGCCAGAGTTTGTGAAGCCACCACAACCTTTCTTTTTTGCCATTTACAGTGTCTAACCCACATCACCTAGAAGACCACATCTTCCTCTGTGAGCACCTCAGCTTCAGGACCACTTCTTTCTGTATGACCACCTGTCCCCTCCACGCCCTTTCAGCCCCAAGAAGAAAAACAGCTGTGTGGAGTAAGCACAGAGTTTATGTAAATGATTTTCCACCCACGTTTGGGTAAATATCCCCTCGGCATAGTTTATTCCATTACTGGAGCAATTCAGGAGGGCACCAGGATGAAGAGTAATTACCAAATTGGTCTCTCTGTGTTTATCTCTGTAAGTGGGGAAAGAGAACTCCTACAATTAGCCTCACATGCTCCAGCCCCTAAGGCTGCAATACCCAGTAAAGCCAATCTGGAGCCCAGGCAGAACTCATGGTACTCACACTACATAGACCCTGGGATGCCCCTGGCCTGGACACGGAGTCCCTCTCTCCCAAACCCAGGTGCCAGGAAGGAAGACCAGCAGAGAAGGGAGGGCTCTGAATGGCTTCCTACCACACATGCATAGAAATGGGTCCTTTCTGGAAAAGACTATTGCACTTCAAAATATAACTTGAATATACATCATTGGAAAGAAATAAGTTCCAATATGTCTGTTAGAGCTATCTCACACCATCCAGCTCGGGCAATTGTGGGCATCTTATTGAAAAAAAAATATAGATCCACAAAAGGACAGATTTGGTATAGGAATGAATGGAAATATAGACATCTTAAGGATTATTTTGGGGGGATTATTATAGTTAGATATAAAATGTCTCCTAAAGAGCTCATTTATTAATGTTTGGAGCTGATGTAATTGAGTCATGAGGGTTGTAATCCCAGCAGTGGATAAATCCATGGTAATGAATTTATCAGGGTGGCGACCCAGGCCAGTAGGGTGTGGCTGGAGGTGGGTCCCTGGGGGTTCGGCCTTGGGGGTTATTTAAATGGTTCCTCCTCCCCCTGCTCTCTCTCTTGCTTCCAGCCTCCATGATGTGAGCACAGCCCATGTGTGCTCCCTCTCTCCACTTCCCATTGCCATGCCCTGAGACCCACAGTCTCCAGCTTCACATGGACTGATCCTGAAATGGCAAGAAAATAAATCTTTCCTCTAAATTACATGGTCAATCTTTTAGATTATAGCTGTAAGAATTCTAATCGGAACAGGGATGAATTAAGGGACTTTCTCTGTGTTTTGACAGAATTGTTCATTAAAAGAAAATCACATTTTTATCTCTGAATAACTGTATTTCTCTAGTGAATTTTGCATCTATGGGAATATTTGCTGCTGTTGGGGCTAATCAGGTCAAGTCTGAAAAGAGGATCATATGACTATAGAGAGATCAAATCACAAAGTCAAATTTTAAAGTAGCCACTTCTCTTGGTGTATGTGAGAAAAGTATGAATCTACCTCCCTCCTGCGCCCTCTGGTCCATCCTTGGCCTTCTAACAGGATGGTGCCCATGTGGTGTCACTGGCCTCCCCTGGTGACTGTGGTGACCGGGCTGTCTCAACCCTTGGTCAAGCTTCAGATCCCTAGTCTCTACACCAAGCTCTGGCTTTGCCCCAGCCCCTCCTGCTGTGGCTTAGAGGTATAAAACCAACTAAGAAAATAAATCCCAAGGTGTTGAATTTGAAGATCTGTTGGATAATCGCTCCCCACCCCCACTTCAAATATGAGACAGCAAAGGAAGAAGAAAAGAAAGGAGCTCACACTTGGTCCATGGGGAACAGTGTTACAAAGAACAAATATTAGGTAGAGGCACCTAGATGCTAAGGAACACTACATTCATTCTTTTTTTTTTCCTTTGGTACTAGGGATTGAACCCAGGAGCATTCTACCTCTGAGCTACACCCCCACCCCTTTCTATTTGTTATTTTGAAACAGGGTCTTGCTAAGTTGCTAAGGGTTTCTCTACGTTGCAGAGGCTGGTCTCAAACCTGCAGTCCTCCTGTCTCAGCCTCCATGTACTGGGATTACAGGAGTGCACCACCATGCCCAGCTGGCTTTATCCTTTCTGTTAGCCACGTATGAACTAAGGAAGGAAATGCACAATGGCTGAGGGAAGACTTGAAGAGCACCCCAGTTCCTGGAGGTCTCATTTGTAGAGGAGCTAAGGCTGTATCTCCCATGCTTATCAATTCTTTAGCAATCAAACAGTAGCACTTCATCTTCAATCCAGATGGTGTGGCTAGAAAGCACTACTGCTAAATTACTAATAGATAAATAACCCTTCCTGGCCCTAGTCAAACCCAGACCTCATCTTTGTATCACATATAGTTAAAAAGATAAAATGAAAAAATCCATTACTAATTAGATTGTTAAATTAAACTGCTTTAACTTTATTTTATGAGCGGCACAAAGTACATAAAGAAAAGGCACAGAGTGGTACCAATGACCTTTCACGGAGACTTGTGGCTACCCCCATGCTTCTTGAACCATTTGCCAGAAAACTCCTGGATTTCTTTAACACCTGATACTCCCTCTCTGCCACTTCTAAACCGGAAGGATTTATTTTTAACAGTCCCTCACCCACATAATGACTTTAAAATTCTTTAGGTCCATACCTTAAAATATAGCTGGGAATTAAGAAACAATGTCAATTAACAGTTAAAGCTCAAAGGTGCTAATAGAGTAAGCTAACCACTTTCTTCTGGAAAGCCCTCATCAGTCCCTAGAAGAACCCAATCATCCTCAGAGTGCTGTGCTCCAGTAAAGGGTCAGCAAACGCTGGCCCAGAGGCCACATGCAGCTCATTGCTTCCTTCGGTAGAACTGTGCACAAAGGATGGTTTTTATGTTTTCAAATGGATTTTAAAAATAAAAAATTATATTGATTGATGCATAAACATTTTATTAAATTCAAATTTCAGGGCCCATAAATGAAGCTTTATTGCAAAGCAGCCATGCTCATTCCTTGGGCTTTTCCTGTGGCCGCTCTCACACTCCAGTGGCAGGGCTGGGTAGCTACAACACAGGCTGGATGGCTTGTGAAGCCTAAACTGTTTGCAATCTAGCCCTTTTCAGAGAGAAAAAAATAAAAATCGCCAAACCTGTCTTCATAAATGGCTCTGTTACATGCACAGACAAAAGTAAATTGGGTGCCACTTGTTCCAATGAGAAACTGAACATCAGGGAAAGTGTAGAACTGTTAGTTCGGTTCAGAATGAACAATTCTGTGAATATAATACTGTAGCAGAGATCTTAGCAGCCCCCCAAAGCCAGGACACTGGAGTCAGTCAGCTCCCACATCTGACATTAGCTTATTTAGTATGATTGCATAAGTCGTAAACTTTGATGTGTTTACATATTAGTGCAGCAAAGTCCAGTGACTGTGGGTTTCCCAGCTCAACTGCTATTACCAGATGCTCAGTTGTATGTACCCTACTGTATCAGGGAAGCCTCACTAGTAGCACCTCTGGGAAAGGTTGGCTGCCTATTGCTGATCTTTCTTCCATGGTATTTTTCTTCCCAACATTTTTTTAAGGCCTGAGATATGCTCTAGAACAGGTCACTTTCTTAAGGAACAATTCCCTCTCCAGTTAGTGAAAGACCAGTGTGTGACCCTCTGACCATATGTGGTCCATTGTTTGCTGGGCAGTGCTCTTGAGAACCACGTCCAGTCCAGAGTTCTACATCCACCATTTTTTGCATGTATTAAATGTTTATTTTAAAGTACTTTTCTTCTTCTCTTGTCTCCCTCTTTTCCTTCCTTCTTTCTTTCCTTTCTGTTTCCATATATAGTACATAGTTACAAACATCTTCAGAAATAGGATATGCAGCCTGGTGTGGTGGCACAGGCTTGTAATCCCAGTACTTGGGAGGCTGAGACTGGAGGATCTGGGTTCGTGGCCAACCTCAGCTACTTAGTGAGGCCCTCCGCAACTTAGTGAGACCCTGCTTCAAAATAAAGAATAAAAAATAGGGCTGGGGGTGTAGCTTGGAGGTAGAATGCCCCTGGGTTCAATCCCTGGTACCGCAAAAAAAAGGAAGTGAATTTCACACAGGAGGATTTTTACTTCATCAAGGAGCTACCTCACCTACATGACCAAGATCTAGATCCCAAGATGATAAATTAGAAAAGTAGCTTTTGTCACATCTGGTACACTGTTAGAAGTTAATATATTCTATATATTTAGAATTGATCTAAAGTCTAAACCAGAAAGAACAAAATGAAAACAACATAAAAATCACTAAGGGAGATGAAAAATGGAGGAGAAAGTGAGTCAGGAATAAGGTCTTAAAAGGATGAGATGTAGCCAGGCATGGTGGCGCACGCTTGTAATCCCAGTACTTTGGGAGGTGGAGACCAGAGGATCCGGGTTCGCGGCCAGCCTCAGCTCTCTTGCTCTCTCTCTCCCTGTCTCTCTCTCTCTCTCTCTCTCTCTCTCTCTCTCTCCTTAGTGAGGCCCTCTGCAACTTCGTGAGACCCGGTTTCAAAATAAAGTATAAAAAAAAATAGGGCCGGGGGCGTAGCACGGAGGTAGAATGCCCCTGTGTTCAATCCCCGGTTCCGCAAAAAAAAAAAAAAAAAAGGATGAGATGTGGTTTCCTAGAGGAAGTCTAAAGGAGAATCTATGAAAATAAAGTAGAGGAGCATTACAGTAAGGACTATCATGCTGGATGAAGCATGGTAAAATGTCAGACAATGATAACAAAACACTGAAGGAACCCGCCATTGGCATCAGACAGATCTGGGTCAGATCTTCGTTCCCCCACTTACAAAGCTGCATAAACTTATCAAGTTGCTTAGACTCTCTAACCATAATTAATAATAATAAACCCACTTTACATTATCAGAACATATAAATGTCAAGAATCTATAGCAATTGGTATGGTATTCTTTAATGCTGGAGAGCTGCAGCTGGATGATGCAACAGTACATTGGAGGTTTCTTCAAGGTGGAGAACCTTGAATTTAAGAGGGACCCTCTTTGAGTCTTGAGTCCTTTTAAACTTAGCATCACCATTGAGAGACCTGTCATGTAAATGTTAGTGAGCCTCAGGATTTTGTCCTCCACCTTCCTCTTATCTCACAGTGGGCAACTCCCCTTGGGTGGTATCAACTGGTCCAATCTACACTGAAGCTGTTTGAAAGTTCAGCCAACCCAACAAGCACCTGGGAGTTATCAATGTTTACCTTCCAAAATACTATCAACTCTTCTTTCAGTTCTACCTCTTTCATAGCTCTTGTATTTTCTCACTTTCTACATCTTCCCTGCCACTGATTTCACTCCCGTCCTTATTACCTCTTTCATCATGGACATACGTTCCCTCCTTGCCTCCATCCTGCCCAGCACAGTTCATCGTCTACACTGTGGGAGGAGCGATCTTCCTAAAAACAAGCCTGGCCAATGGCTCTCCACTCCCTTCAGGAGAAAGTTGCAACTTTAGTGTGTGTGTGAGCCAGCTTTCTGTAACAAACACCCAAGATGGTCAATTTATAAAGAGAGGAGGTCTCTTGGAGGTTTCAGTCCATGGTCAATTGGCTCCCTTGCTTTTGGCCCTATGGCCACACATTATGGTGAGAGCACGCGGTGCAGCCAAGCTGCTCACCTCATAGCTAGACCTAAAAAAGAGAAACAGATTGGGGTCCAACAGTCTTCTTCCAGGGCACACTCCCAGTGACCAGAAGACCTCCCACTAGACTCTGCCTCTTAATGCCTCCCAATAGTGCTGAGCTGGGGACTTAGCCGTTAATATATGGGCTTTGGGGGGGATATTCCAAATCCAAACTATAGCAACATGATGAACAAAAGAATCCCATGACCATGTCCCTTTCCAGGTTCAACTGGCTTTTTAAACAATGGCATGTGCACACACACACTTATTGATCTGCTTATAGTTCCTTAAATATGCCTTAATAGCTCTCTTCATTTCCTTTTTACTTGCTACTTCTCTCACTAAAACATTCTTTGCAATCCTCCTTAATCTGACTAACCCTCATATCCTTCTGAATTCTGTGTGGGTATCACCTGCTCAGGGGAAACTGTTCCTAACATGCCTGCCTTCCACACTGAAGTGGGGCACCCACCAGGAACTCCCATCCTGGTGATACTTAATCTGGTATTTGTCTATCTTCCTCATCTCCACCAATCTATTTATGCCTTAAGGATAGGGCATGAGCCAGGCATGGTTGCACACACCTGTAATTCCAGTACTTGGGAGGCTGCTGAGACAAGAGGATCACAGATTCAAGACCAGCCTCAGCGACTTAGAGAAACTCTCAGCAATCTAGCAAGACCCTGTTTCAAATAAAACAAAACAAAAAAAGGCACTGGGGGTATAGCTCGAAGGTAGAATGCCCTTTGGTTCAATCCCCAGTACCACAAAAAAAAAAAAAAAGAAAAAGAAAAGAAAAGAAAAAGGAATAGGGCCTGTCTTCATTTTTGTGTCTCTGGGAAAAGTGTATAAATGAAGTGTGGAGCAGGGCTGTATGACTGATGTGTGTAGGTGTGTGGGTGGCTGAGTGGTTGTGTGGCTGCATGATGAGAGTTCAGAGATAGGTGCGTCTACACAAGAGCCCTCACTTGGGGTGTTGTTAGAGGCCTTGAGAGTTCGTATTTGAGGAGAATCACAGTAAAAAGGAAAGAAGGCTGAGAGTTTTGAGGGATGACAGAAGAATGGGACAAAGAGGCCCTAGCAAGTGGTCTAAAGAGAAGTTGGGAGGTGCTGGGATGATCCTTCTGTGTGACCAGCCACAGCGTGAGCAAGTGCAGATCTCTGCACTGTGGAGCACATCTTAAGGAATGGGAATACTCGCAGAACTGATTGTCCACTGAAAAATAGTAAGAATGAAACCAGAATCCATCTAAGTATCTACTTGGAGGAATACTTAAGAAAATTAGGATGTATCCAAGTCACAGGATATTTTTCAGTCACTATATATTATAATTTTAAAGATATGACTCAACATGTTGAAAAATTTGCTTATAATAAAATGTTCAAAGGGATACTAGGGAAACAGAGTCAAGGCGCTGCCATGATAACAAGGAAGAGAGACCGGAGTAAGGGAACCTCAGCTTGGTAAAGAGACCTGGATGTCTCACAGGATGGCGACAAATATCTGGGCTGTAGAGGACTTTGGTGTCCCCTGCTCTAGATTGATCCCATTCTGTTTCAGTGTTTACTAATGTGTTCACATCTGCCCTTCTCCCTAGAGTATAAGCCTCCTGCAGGAAGTCATCTGTCATATTTGTGCCCTGTCCAGTGCCTCACTTGAATCCTCACCTCTCCCCCATGAAGCATGTTATCATCCTTCTACCATCACAGCCATCTTGCCTACTTCTCTCCCACTTTCTATTTTTGAGACAAGATTATCATGGCCCTCATTTCACACAATCACAGAAGGGTTAAGTGATTTATTAGTCACAGAGCAAAGTACCACCTCTGTCAGATGGCGCTCCCCAGCCCCCACCCCTGACTCCACCACACCCCATCCAGAGTCCTGGCCTGTGTCTTGTCAACTGTGCCATCCTTTTTATCTGCTTAGTAAGAGTGGTTAATTGTTTGATGTTTATACAATTACTGTTGTCTCTGTGTTTTCCCTATGTGTTAACTAAACTATCACAAGTTGTCTGTGCCCCTAGAGGGCAGAAGCTGTGGGTTTTTCTTTAACATTTTTAGTAGTGCCAAGCTGAGTGTCACACCCTTACTCGATTGTTGGAGGATGACGATGCCTCTGGTGATGACAGTGGAGATGACTCCGTTTATGCACTGCTCTTTTTCACATTTCCTGCTGGGATGCACTAGCCCTTTGAAAGCCAGTTCTAAGAGACATTGGGAAGACCAGTGGCTGTGAATCATGGAACAGAGAAGGTACCCCCTGCCCTCTTCCTGCTAGACAAAGGAGACAAGAGACATACACTGCTGGCTCACAGGATGCTCAGTGAGAGGACCCAGAAGTTTGGTTGAATTAAAGGGCATTTAAATAATATAGGGCATGGAATAGAGGGTAAAAATTAGGACTGCTGGGAGGGAATTTTCTTCAATGGATAGTATGGAGGACAGAGCAGTAGAAAGGCCTGGATCTTAGAAAGCCAGTAGTTCCTGTCTTCCCATTTTAATGACAGAAAAGCAGAGGTGCAGACAGAGTGGGTGAGCTGCACAGCAGAGCCCAAGCAGCATGTGGACATCACTCCTTCTCAGTTCAACTCTTGTCACTAGCCTGTGCAGTAGAAATCCCAGGGTGCAAATGGATGCTTGCTCCACAGCCCGGGGAGCGAGTGGCCTGCTCTTTTCCAGGGATAAAGGAGGAAGCCTCCTTTCCCTGTGGAGGCCATGAATGGAGGTTTTCATTGCACCTACAAAGTCAGTTTAGCTCTAGGTACTCCTCTACACCAAACATTGCATCCAATGTCACAGCCAAATTCCCAATCTAAGAAATTAAACAATTAAAAAACCTACCAAGAATGAAAAAGACTTGAGAATGTAAAAGCCACCATGGAGGTAGAACTATGTTTCCAACTAGTTAGAAGGATAAAACTGGTCTCCCATGGAGTTTGTCACCGGGCACAGCCACCTTTGCATCTGTGCTAAATCCCAAATGTGTGTGGTTCTCCAGGATTCCTCAGATTCACTTTTTCACTTGCCATGGAGTTGGGTCACTGGTGCCTCTCTTTACATGGTTTTTCAGTGAACATCTTTAATAAACCACCTGTTGTAACACAATGACCTTCATTCTTCCAAAGGAGTCCTGAAGCCAAACGTTCAGATGCTGCCTGCCATTTGAAGCAGCACTATTTCTAAACCAGGTAATACTTCACTATTTCAAGGCATTCCAAGTTCCCCTCTTGGACACAATCTAAACTTCTCAGAATCACTAAAGAAATGCCAAAGAACCAATTCCTACATAGCTCTACACATTGCAACATAATGCCTACATCTTGAAAACAATCTTCAAATAAATTAAGGGGCCTCTTTGCATCCAAATCTTTGTGGGACATTACGATCTTCTCTTCATTGGCAGTATGTGACCATCTGAAGATCCAATCAAAACTGGTGTAGTTTTCCCCAGTTTCCACACATGAGACCAACCACTTAACCATACAAATGCTTGACATTGCGTAGGTGTTATTTTTTCCCTATAGTGTATTCATTTCACTCACACACATTTGAATATATAAGTAAGTTACAGAGAGAAATGAAGAGAGAGAAGGAGGGAGGGAAACAGAGCAAGAGATTAGATTACTGGGGTGTTGTGGACTACTTAATGTTCTTCTTCCCTGTAATCTAAGAGTTTTCCCCCAATTGTCTTGCTGCTGTGGCAGGTTCCTAGGTCTCCAAATGATGTATTTTCAGTGTGGGTGGTAGTCAACTGCATTGTGAGCTACCTCTCACAATGGACCTGCCTGAATTGTATTGCTAAGCAACACTTGGCAACCCCTTGCCAATAGTGTTACTTCCTTTTGATGCTTCACAGTAGCATGGTCGACTTTCTCTCTCAAGTCTCATGGCTTTGTTTGCTGCATTTGGGGTGTTTGCATGGCTGAGAGCCATCCCAGAGAGGATGTTCATTGAACTGTCGCAGGGTAAATGATTGACACTGGGCACAAATGCTTTTGTGTAGGGCTTTGGCAGGTCATTATTGGATTAGTTCCCAATAAATGCCATCCAAATCCACCCGATGCACTGCTGAGCAATGTGCCAACCTGTCCTAGAGCCCTAGATACTCATAGTCTTTCATTGGTAGCTGTTGGCTTGTCCTGTCCATTCCTTTGTAAGGCTCCAGGGCATTGACTAAAAACAGCAGCTTTTATACTTGTCATAATTAGGAGAGCATGGCATTTTTTCCATACAAAAAGAGCTTACATTAGGTTGTCTGTTCTTCAGTCATTTCAAATATTGGTATGGATTCCATTCATACAAGCTTTGTCCTTTTAAAACCAGGAAAAGGCACCCCAGCAAGCATCAAATAACCCCAGAAGTATTTTTAATGGATGTGATGTGTTAATGCAAACACATGCAATTAAAGTATCATAAGCCTGGCCTGTAGCTCTTGGCATGCTTTATAGAATGACTCAATGATGGTTTCAATTGTGTGATATGATTTTTGATACATTTAAATGATAGCAAGAAAGGAATGTTCTTTTCATTGGTTTGAGGACAGAGTGGTCGTACACATGCACTTACCAAATGACCTCAATTAAATGTCTGTGCTTCTCTGAACCTCAGTCCTTTTTGATACTGTTATAGTTTGGATCAGAAATGTCCCTCGAAGACCATGTGCTAAAGGATTGGTTGCCAACCTGCAGTGCCATTAGGAGGTGGTACAACCTTTAGAATGTAGGGCCTGGTTGGAAGAAGTAGGTCACTGTGGACAGGCCTTTAAAGGATATATTTTCTCTCTCATTTCTCTCTCCTTCCTTTTCCTCTCCTCTCCTCTCCTCTCCTCTCCTCTCCTCTCTTCTCCTCTCCTCTCCCTCTTCTTCTTCCTCCTCCTCCTCCTCCTCCTCCTCCTCCTCCTCCTCCTCCTTCTTCTCTCTCTTTCTCTCCTTCCCTCCTTCCCCTTCCTGACTGCAAAAGGTGAGCAGATTTGCTCCACCATGTGCTCCCTGCCCTAATAGTCTGTCTCGCCACAGGCGCAGAATCAATGGAGCCAAGTGATCATGGACTGAAACCTCTGAAATCATGAGCCAAAATAAATCTTCATTCCTTTAAGCTGATTTTCTCAGGTATTTTGTCATAGTAATGGAAAGCTGACTAACACAGATACATTTGAGGCTGTAATATCTGTGTGCCACAGGATTCTTCTTGGAATTAAATGGGATAATATTGGAGCATGCATTTCATAAAACAGTATAGGAATGTAATGAATGCTTGTCATCATCATCATCTTATTTCCAAGCAGGTATTCCTGATTCTAATATAAAAGAATGTTTTTTCTCAGATATCTCTGTTATAAATTGATATCCCTCTGAAGCCCAAGAATAAAAATTGATGGGTGAGCCTAAAGTTGAAAAAATTGGAGTTTAGTTCTCCAAAGTACATGCTGAGCTTATAGTTCTTTGGAACAGAGGAACATTTAAAAAAGGAAAATTGAAATGACATCACGCTACGATTTCCTGTTACTTATTGTTTTATTTTTCCTCAGCTTTATTCAAGTATAATTGACAAAAATTTCATAGATGTTCAACATGATGTTTTGATCAACTTTACACATTGTGAATGATACATATTATTTTAAATAGCAGATTTCCCAAGGTCTGTATTTTTCTCCCTTCCCCATTAATGGTGGGCACTGGCAGTCTACAGGAGTGACTTTAAGTCACTGGACTGTCAGAACATTTGTGGTTCATACACATGCCACTGATTATCTCCTCATATGCATTAGCCACTTAGTGAATTCGGGAAGGGAGGGTGGTGAAGTCTCTGAGTTTTTTCTCTTTTCTCTTCTTTCTTTTTAAAATTTTCCGTCCTTTTCTTTACTTTTTCTTCCTGTTTTCTTTTTATGTTGGAATTACAAATATTTAATTATGTGGAATTTTATGTGTTTTTAAAAAAAAACATTATTAAGCATCAATTAGAAATCAGCTTTGGGTCATGACAGTTCTACAGATTGAGTCCTGGAAGTGGTGAATAGTAGCACTTTGCAAATCTCCCTCCTCCCTAAGGCCAGATGCTCCCTGCTCCCTTTTCCTGGTAACTAAAGTCAATTTTAGCAGGTGTGATATGGTGATAATTACCTACCTTCAAAAACATTAAGGGCAAGAAAATAATTTTATTAAGATATCTACTTAGCTAGGCGTGGTGGTCCATGCCTGTAATCCCAGTACTAGGGGGACTGAGACAGGAGGGTCGCAGATTCAAGGCCAGCTGCAGTAACTTAGTGAGACCTTATTTCAAAATAAAAAAGAAAATAGGGCTGGGGTTGTATCTCAGAGGTATAAAGCCCCTGAGTTCCATCCCCAGTAACACACACACATACACACACACACACACACACACACGCGCGCGCGTATATATATATATATATATATATATATCTCATATATATATGATAAAATATGATCTGCTTAAATTTTACTCGGCTAGTAGGGCATTTTGATAGTTGTCAAATGTGGACTGAGCTCTTGTTATGTGCCAGGCATTGCTGGCACCAAAGCTGGAGAGGGGAGTTGGTGGCGAACGCAGTCCCTGGGATGCATAAATAAAGAGGAGCTCGCTCACAGAGTACTGAGAGTGTCTCCTTCAGTTTTGCACCCTGAGCACATCACTCATCTCACCTTGGTCCTCACCTGGGTAGTACAGAGATATATAGATGAAAAGACATGGTGTGACTTTCAGGGCATCATACAGACAGGAGGAGACACTGAACCAACACCATCCATGCAAGGAAAGAAGAGAAGTATTAGGAGTAGACACAATTTCCTGTGCTTGCTGGAAGGATAGTACATACTACCCTAAATGTGGATGAGGAAGAGTGTTATGGAAGTTGATTATAAGATCATGAGATTTTTTGAGGGTCTGAAAGAAAATGGAGAAAGTCAGGAAAATGAAGTGATCTTTATGCTGCCAAATATCTAGAGCTGAGTGATGGGGAGGGGTGTGTGTTGGGGATGGAGCCTGGTACTTTACGCTGGCCTTGGTGCTGGCACCAAAAGATGAATGGTAACTCTTCCAAATCAGTCCTCACCACAGCAACAGAGACACGCTGCCCAGTCTCTACTGCTGATTTCTAAACCTGTCATCACATTATGAAGCACTTTCCAACACAGGTAAAATTCTGCACCATGGTGTCTCCCTCAGAACTCTGTCCCCCACTTCTGAAAATTATTCCTCTGCTTTTGCAATGAGAAAGTGGAAACATAAAAGAACAATGTTAGATTTTCTTTATTAAAAATATGGGAGGAACAAACACAAACACTGCATTTATTATTGTGGATATTTCCAAAGAGGTAACTAAAATTTTATGGCGGCCTTGTTAGTAACTCTATAAATCACTTGACAGCATCTCAGTTTTAAGATCTCTTCTGCATATAAGCAATAAAATGAAGCACACATTGGAAATTCTGATGATTTCAAACTTCAGACTTTCTTTTAAAGTAATAACTTTAATTCAGTTCTTTCTGGCATAAACTTTTTCATCCCATTATGTCAAAAATTGTATTATCCATCCATTTGTCTGTCAGAACGTCTCCCTGTGGAGCGATAGACTCCTGGCTTCTCTACTCTAAACCTCCCCATTACATCCTGCTATCAAGAGTCACAATTTTCCACGAAAGTCTCTGGTGACTTTTGACAATGTTTTACAGAGAACTAGACCAGGAATCGCAGAGTTAAAGGAAATCTTCCATTCTGGCAATGAATATGTAATAGGCATTACACTGTGCAGTATTCCAAAAAATGTAAGGTTCATTAAGTCTTTCTAAAGCAGGGACTTCCGTGTAGCTTTGAAGGAACCTGTCTTCACAATGGCATTAGCAAATGGCACTTTGGGGCAAAGAATATTAATATTGCACATTAAGGAACAAATTTGTTTAAATGTTGTATAGCTATATGTAGATGCTGATGATCCAGAAATAAATAAAAGGTGAATAGTTATCCAACTTTGTATGTAAATTGCCTTTTGCTTATATACATAAGAATGTTTTTCCGCTCCTAAATTCCTTCATATTAACAAGCAGGAGTGTAACTAATATATAAACTAAAGTCATTCTCTTTAATGAGAATGCTAAATATTTTAAAGAAATGCATGGCTGTGAAATATTGTCAAGGGCATTTTTATACTTAAGTTTAAGAACGCTTATGACTTAACTGTTGAATTATTTAACGTATTCAGCCTGGAAGCACTATTTATGTATGTTTTTTAATGTTCTTACTTATGTTGGCTTTTCTTTGCTAAGGATTTAGGACCTTTGATTTCTGTTTATAAAATTTACATTTTTAATCTCCTATTTCTATGTATTTCCCATTATGGTGGCAACAATATCCAGAAGGGAGGGGGAGGAGGAAAAATCTTATGGAGCCTGAAACAAGGGCTGAACATGAAAGAAACTTGAGTCATGCTACTAAGGGAATGAAGTCAACTTTAGGGGCCAAAAATCAAAGTCTTATTCAATGAAATACATGTATAGCTAAAATAATTGATATAGCAATATGCATCTGATTTCCAAGCCTTTCCAAAGAAAGCATGCAACAGACCGGGAGCCGGTGTTCCTGTGCAGTCGAGAAATCCCACACAATCAGCATTTGTTGCTTTGAGTTGTCAGGTTCTATTTTTCACCTATGTATTGTTTTGCAATTATTGCCCAGCCTCAGCTTTATCAGAGCAACATAAAAACACATTTTCGCTCATTTTTCTTCAATTAACCTTGATTTCTATTTCTTAAATATAGAAGGATTCCTCAAAGATTCCAGAAGGATTCTGAGAGAAACCCCCACCAGTGCTGTTCAGGAAATGGAAACTGACGATCAAAGGTAATGTGAGGGTGAGTTTTATTTGAGCTATTCTCATTACATTCTACTCATGTGGTTAATAATATAAAAATTGTCCAGGTGACTTGAGATGGAAACGCGCCTAGAATTTACTGGAAGCATTTGTGATTCCTTAAGAACTACATTTGGAGGAAAGAATAGGCAATTTTTAATACTGGTATTTGGGGTCTACTGGCATTTCACTTTACAAACTATATATTTGCATGCATGCAAATATGTATTATATTAAATATGATATACATATTAAATATGTCAACCAATATGACATATGCTTCTGAGCCAAAATTATTATTCTGCATTAAGTCTAAAGGGCACAAATAATGAGGCCTCTAAGGGATGAGGCCCCAGCCATGAAGTGGGGAGAGGAATTGAAGGCTTCCATGGGTTTTTTAAACTGTCAGAGGTCTTCTGGACATTGAATTTCATTTTCATTTAGTCCAATATTCTCTAATATGAGCTTTATGAGGGTTGTTAGGTTTACTTTAGAAAAGGGTACCCTGGTTAAATGAGCTTTGGGAATGCTGGATTAGGCAAATTTCAGTCAGATTCTTTTCAGAGCCTGAAATGTATGACTGTGCTGTGTGAATCCTCCAGAGAGAAAGGTAATTGCTACCGTTTTCCAAATATTTTGACAAGGAATCTCTTTTTCATGGTTTTTATTTGTTGTTATTATTCTCCCAGAGTACCTCCAGGCTAGTGTTCTACAGAGCACACTTTGGGAAACAGTTGTTTTGTCAATAAACACTTGCTGAACTCAGCCATGGGACAGGGTCTATGCCAGCAGTTCATTGTTTCAAAGAGTAAGACTCATTATCAACCACATTGTAGGAGGTGACCTTGCCAAATTCATGTTTATGTTCCTAATTGTTACTGTGTCTAGCATATATATGCGCTCAATAAACAGGACTCAAGTGAATGAGTAGATAAATCAAATAATTAATGATTTATACCTAAGTGCATTTGTGCAGATGATAAGATCTCTGTTCTAAAGAGATGTGATATACTGTTTCTCCAAGTATCACTGTCACCCTGTCTCTCTAAAACTCTGAGAAGGCAATGCTTTCTTAGCAGTACCAGGGTCAACTGGTGATGGGATGGATTAGTGCCAGGATGACCAAAAGCTAAAAACTAGTTAGAACAGTGGCTTCAAACAACTGTTCAAGTATACTTTTCAGAAGCAGGCACAGGGGGAAATGCAGCCAGATAGACACCAGATATTACCAAGGACCTATAGTGGAGAGGTGGCAGTACAGTGATCTACTGTGCAGAGCCTGGTAGCCAACAAAAGGCAGAAAGTAGGTGGTGGTGGTTTGGTGTCAGGGGTGCAGCAAGGGTGCATGCAGATATACAGCTCAACAAATATATGAGATACAATGATTCTAGCAGCAAACTGTAGAACATGATCCAGACAAGGAGGTCATTGGTAATAGAACATTCTTACAGAGGTAAGTCAAATGCAGATACCACAAAAGTCAATTTAGGCAACTGGACTGATGGAGGTAAAAAAAAAAATGGTACTTAGTTACTAGTGCAAAAATATATGGCAAGGGTATTGTTTAAAGCACAAGACAAAGACAAAAAGCCAGTGAGTGATTGCCCAGCAACAGGAATTATAAAGGGGCACAAGAAAACCCTGAGCGATAGTAGGTACACTCAGTCATCTTGAGTATGGTGATAGTTTCATGAGTATATAAATATTTCAAAACGTATCAAATTGCTTGCTTTAAACATGTGCTGTTATGGTATGCCTATTAAACTTCAATAAAACTTGTAAAGAAACAAAGAATAAAAAGAAAGATAAACAAGGCTAAGCCCACACCCAGATCCGGTGCTCAAGCCTAAATATGGCAAATAACCAAGCTAAAGCCAACTGTTGACGTGAGGACTTGACACCTTTTGTTGCTGTGGGCAAATGGAGGAGAGAAGAGACACAGAGCTGAGATGTGCTTGCTGGTGTGTGCACTGACTTTGCCCATCACAGGTGGAGAATTCTAAGTAGAGGAAATGGTGCCACCGCACAGGCACATCAAAGGGCATGCCCACCTGGAGAAGGTCCAGCACACTGCCTTCTGTGAGTTCTCATAGGGCAGCATTCATTCCCTTGGTGTGTTTACCCTGAGAACACAAGGTAACATGGACCTGGGGCCCTGGTTCACAGGGGTTGGTCTGCACTCCTGACAGCCTCTGGAAGTTGCTTCAGCATACCCAGAGCCCCCGTCTCTCCTTGGTAGACACATGAAGGAGACTCAGGTGTAACATCTAGGTGCTCATTGATTTACTTATGATAAGAAAGATTATCCTCATTCAGAATCAAATCCTTGTTTCTGATTACCCAGGTACTTCCCCCCCCAGGCTAGAACTTCATAGTAAAGTGAACCGTAACCAGAAATTAATATGAATCAGAACAAGGACCATCTGTTGGGTGCTTGACATCTTAGGTGGTGTAGCCAGACATAGCTATCTTGACCTCAGCACAACATCACCAAACTGAGGCTCCCTCTCTCACAGATGGTATGTGGATGGGCCAATGTTTACTCTCATGATTCTCCTCTTTTTCAACTTTTATGTATGATTAGCCCCTCCTCTGGTAAGCATATTATTTGTGTAGTTATTTGCCACTACAATGACTCAACTTAAAGCCAGGTATTTCTGAGCATGAAAGTCATCTATCTCATTGCTGTAAAGAGATTTTGCTTCTCTGTGCTCTGACCCAGGAGTTGTTGACTTTACAGCTTAATCCTTAGAAGAAATTCTTCTTTTCCTTATTTATATGATCCTGGATAGATATTTGAAACTCCCAAGTACTGACAACAGTATGTGTCTAATATAATTTGTGTTCTATAAGTTAGCTATTCTCAAAAAAAACTATTGAGTTTTGAAGCATTGGAAATAAGTAACCATGTTCAGAATATGTCATAACTCTCTGGCAACTAAATTATTTTTTTTGCCTGAATCATTCAATTATCTGACCTTCTGGCAAAGTTTATACCCTACGGCAGAAAAATGGAACTTTGTAATAGGTGCAGATTAATCGGTGTGGCCAGCAGAGTAGCACTTCCTGCATTATTACAAATGCAGATCGGAATGGAGAGACTCCTATCCTTTGTGAAAATTCATGGAACACAAACAAGGGGTGCAGGTTTGTTGGGGTCAGTACTCAAAAACATTGCTCCAGAAGCCTGTGAAAATTGGGGATGCTTAGATGGTTCTTTGATGTTTTTTATAATACTGGGGTGGAAAGGACAGGACTCAAGAGTCCAGGCAAAGGTTTTAGTCTCCCCTAATTCCCTTGACCAGGTCATGTTAAGTTGTCATTCTTTCTAGGTGAGGAAGTCTTCAATGTTCAGGACAGTGCTGAACCTAAAGCACAATGAGGTGGCTTACCTGGGAGAGTGGTGGTGACAGAGGAGCTTGATCACAGCCCATAGTGAATCCCTTGAAGGAACAGCCTGGGTACTTTCTGACAAAGGGAAGTTAAGAGAAAAATAATTTCTTCTAATATCTTTTCAGGGACAGAGATTGGCCTTATAATAACATCTAGTCACAACTTCTCTCATTATTTGTCATGAAAGCTTCTTTTAAATTGATATATCAAGATATTTACAACAAAGGAGCCATCAATCAGGATTGTGCACAAACAGATTTAAACAGAGGATTCATTTCTATCACATGTTCTTCTCCATTGAATGCCCATGAATGTCCTTTGGAAAGGACAGACAGGCCTTTAAGACACCTTAAGGATGGTGAAGGATCACCAATCTGTCGATCTCCTTTACTTCTCTTGAGAAATGTGAGGGGTCCCAGATCCCATTGAAGAACTAGACCTGAGGACTGGCACAAAACTTATTGTCATATGGACCTTAGGCCTGCCACTGTCCACAAAGGGAAGGCCAGGCCACATGCCAAAAGCGGGCGTTTGCACATATGTGAGTCAATTAATTGCTTGGACAAATTGTTCTCTTTGGCTCTGGTGATCAAGATGGGAATTAAGCAAGCACAGTGGTCTATTTGTAAATCCCCCTACTTTTTCTTGTACTGGAGTTTGAACTCAGGAGCATTCTACCTCTGAGCTACACCCCAGCCATTTTTAATAATTTTTTTTTGGGTGTTGAAGACCTTTTTTAATATTGGAATTATTTTATTTTATTTTTAATGAAAAATTTACATAGAATCACTACATAAAATCATATAACAATGGAACTGACCAGGTGGAAGCAGATACCTGGGCCCTGAAGAAAAGCGACTTGATAACCATTTACTGGTTAGTAAAATGCCCCTCATTTCATGCATGTAAGAAATGAGGAGCCTTCTCCAGGCTCCCACCCAGGGTGAGCATCAAGGAAAATACTGGAAAATGGACTTCCAAACTGCACTCTAGCACTCTGCCCTCCCGTGGAGCAAAGCAACGACCACATGGAACAGAGAAGAACCAGTTTCTACTCTCCTAGTCACATTAACACCCACATAGTGATAGCTGAGTGTGCAAAATTGGTAGTAATGGTAGTAGTCATTGCAGAAGTGGCCACAGCAGGAGAGACTCATATCCACAGACAATGCCAAAGGTTACACATTTTATCCTTTGCTAGTCAGAGCAATGGTGCAAGGTAGCTGGAGAAGGATATCATTATCCTCATTTTACAGATGAGAAAACAGATTGGGAAAGGTTAAGTGACGTACCTGCTCAAGGTTATTTGTACTAAGTAGCAGAACTGGGTCATTGAGTTCCAAATCCCGAGATCCTTCCCCACTCCATCATGTTGTCCTTCATTTTCAAAGACCAAACTTTATCCAATTTCCTTCCTTTCCCAAAGATAGGAAGGTAAATCCAGCTCATCTGAGCAAGTAACCATGCTACTTGGCATTCATCAGCAACTTGAATTTGAATAGATTCAAATCCTTGGCACAGAGGATCTATCGTGGGATGATCAATGGGAAAGTTTATTAAAGCACTGAACTCCAAATGTCATCTTCACAGATGTTAAACATTTTAGTTCAGCTTAAGACTTGTTAAAGCAGATTGTTTGCCAACCAATCTTCTAATCTAACCCCCCCCCCCAGCACTTTTGTAAAATTTTAGACAAGGTCTTGCTAAGTTGCTGATGCTGGTCTCAAACCTGGGTTCCTCCTGTCTCAGCCTCCGAAGTACTGGGATTATATTCATGCACCAGCACACCCAGCTAAACTTCATCCTTGAATCTTGTATAAACCACACCCAGTTTCCATCTGCTGCACTTTCTAATCTCAGTTTCTTTAATGAGGAGTAAGAACTAAGACACTTGGCAAAGCAATCTGAACATAAAATGTTTTTATTTTAATGATCTTCTCCCAATTCTTCATATACATCTTACATATGCCTATTTCAACAGCACACTTTTTTTTTAGTGGCTTGCTTTCATGATGTTCCCACAATGTGTATTACAATAATAGAGGGACAACTCCCATCTTTCTACAGACATATTTCATCAATTACTAGACATTTAACTCAGTCTCACAAGAACAAGAACAACTGGTACAAACCCATCCAAGAACAGAAACCAAACTATGTGCTAGTAAATAGCTGCATTTGTGGTGGCCGAGAGCCCACAGGTTAATAAAGAATGGCCATCCGAGCCACACGAATCGAGGATCTGTGAGCATTGTTCGCATGTTTCAGAATTAAGAGAACACTGCTTAATTCTGCAGGTTGTTGGGAAGTGGTCTATCCAAAGACCTTGTCCTGAATGTTGAAGTCCTTATTCTTCTTGCGTTACTTTGCACATGTACTGGGAAGCTGTTTCATTAGCACAACTTTTTCTCCAGATGGTCCAAGTTCTCAAAAAATAAAGACATTTCTTCATAACAAACAACAACAAAAAAATCTCTCTTCCTCATCCATCACCATGCAGGACCTTCCCTTAACAGATCCTCAAAGAAATGTCATTGCCAAGAACATCAGGATCAAGAGAACAGGCGCTGTTTCAAAAACGCCATGTATGGACCCTTCCCTAAGCATCCTATGTTGGTATGTGGCTTTCCACTTCCCGAATGCCTTCTGGGGAATGCAAGATGGTAAATGTGAAGGCCCTTAAAAGACAGAAGTGAATGTGATATATTTAAAGTTTTATTATCAGCAAGGCCCTAGCGCTATCTGTACATCTTTTCTGGAAGTCACAGCCAGCCCCAGGCCATCACTGCTCACACACTTAGATTTTCTAGGGTTTTAGGAGCAGCATGTCCTGCATTGATGCTATGGCTAAGATTCACCAGCCTGGTCTATCTTGGGATGTCCTGAAGGGAACCCTGAAATGGGAAGCTTTGAAGGGTTCTCAGCATCAGAAACTGTAGGGGAAGGAGAAAGAATTTTCAGGTAGCTGCAGTCCATACAAATCCTCTATTACCTGCAAAATGGTCCACTTGAAAAACGACAATATTGTTGCATGCAGGCCTCAAAGTCCCCGCTCGAAGAATGCTTGTAGCAAAGCTGCATTTCCTCTTTGAGGGTTTTCTGAGGAATACATTTAGGTAGGAGTTAGTCTTTTCTTCCAGAAACAGCCAGGGCTATCCGTCAATCTACCAGCAAGCTTCTCATCAAGTTCACTCGACAAAGGGTTAGGGCAGCAAACCCCCACAATAATGTGGAAACAGAAATATTACAAAGTAAAGGCTTATAAAATAATAAAAATTCTACTTACTCCAGATACCTCGCTATGCCTTTGGCAAAATACCTTAAGCATTCCACATGCGGCGGGCATTGTCTTTATAAGATGGCACCTCATAAAATGGTATTAAATATCACCAACGGGGCTTCATATTTCATCCAGCAGGGTTTAGGCCAGGCATGTTCTATATCACACATTATTAGAATGACATCTGCTTTGCAAGTTGTGTACCCAGGAGCCTACCCGGATCACTCATTTCAGCGCTCATTCTCGAGGCTTCTGTGCCTTCATAATGCCTAATATGTTTAACTCATTTTGAACAGAAGTCTAAAGCCTGCCACGGCCCTCTGGCCAAAACTGTAGCTGTCAGACAACGGAGCCAGCTATCAAACATTCTTCATTTATCATTAGTGCTGATGCAGTTGTACAGAAAAATGTGCCCAGTGTAGTGAGGGGCTGTCAATTGTTCCCCCTATAAAACTCCTCTTCTCAAATAGGGACATTTCTCTGTGGAGGCCTTGCCATTACATTTCGCTCCTTTTCCCACAACACTGAATTTATAATGCAAAGAAAATGGGGAACATATATTCATCCAAATGGCCTCTCTGCTACGAGATGAATAAGGAGATCGTCAATGGCTGTGTCAGTGCAGGGCTGCACGTGCCATTGGGGGAAATTAATAGAATCAGCCCAGAAAGAGCAAAAAAGAAAGAGGCAAAAAAAAATCACACACAAATTTTGTGCTGAGGTTGAATCTTGAATAATAAAGGCATGCATCTGAAAGTTGGAATTTGCTTTGGAATTGCTATCTTGCCGTTACAGTGGCATATGGGGGGCTACAAGCCTGTCTTCTGAGGTATATTCTCCAACTTTCAGCTCCTCATTTGACTACTGACAATGGTTCTGTGATTCCCTTTTCCCACCATAAATTGTGCCTCCCGAATCAGTTTCCAGCCCCAGAGGACACTCAAAATTTTCCATTGATGTTTAAAGCATGCTAAGGGCACACTTTATGTTTAAGAAAAGAAAAATAAATAAATTAAAAGGTCAGGTGGTGCTCCTGGCAATGATTAACCTCATTATTATGGGGCTTCTGTTTACTTTTAGGATTTAAAGTCCTGCACTTACCATTTCATTCCTCCTCTACCCCAGTGAGTGTCTCTTCCCACTCTACCACCTTAGCCATCCCACTTATAATTCTGGTGGGAGAAAAATGGACTCAATTAAATGTATTTGAGATGCCTCCAGGTTGGTGCCTCTGCCTTCAAAGGGAGAGTGTGAGAGTGTTTATAGTAATGATAACACATTCTTACTGACTTCAAAGGGAGTGGCCTGGTAGATGGAGTTATTCCCATGGTATCTACAGTCAAAGCAGAGTTATTATCCCATTTTATAGATGGGAAAACAGAGTGCCGTGCCTAAGGACATGGATAGGAATCAGTCCCAGAAAGAGAAATGAAAGCATTGCTGGGAGGATTCTGGATCTTTCCCAAGTTCCAGCCATTTTCCCCCAGAAGCAATAGGAAATCTCATCCTCAGAAATAAACAAACTTTGGGATGGTGAAAAATAACCAATGCAGCCAGAAAGGAATAATCCACTTGACACACCCTGTGAAAACACCAAACTCCAATGTTTAGGACATACATGGGGAACAGAGGGGTATAACTTGTTTTTTCTCTCTCTCTCCCTTTTTTCTCCAGAACTCAATCTTGCCTTTATCAAAGATAAAATCTGCCCCTGAGGATGGGTGGGATCCAGCCGGATTAGAGCAGCCACTGGATGAACAAACTCTCCCCAGTCCCATTGCCCTGACATCCCACCCTGTGACATTCTCTACCCTTTGGACTTCTCCCTGGCTGGGGAAAGGAGTGCCTCATTGGCCCAGGTGAGCTCTGTGAGTCACTGTGGACAACACCACTGGATATTCTTTAGTACTCATCCTGGCTGGCTCTGTACAACCTTTTGACAAAAGTATGCACCATGTTTTCTAGTCTCTAGGCTTGGAGTTTTCAACCCAGTTTTTCTCATGTCCACAACTGTGTGTGTCTTTGTTCCAAAACTGTTCCTTTTTTTCTGTTCCAGTTGTTTCTAGGAGCTCATACATCATGAGCTGAACAACTTCTTCTCTGACCCAGTACTTCTTCTCCAAAACCACGCTAGCCCTGAAACACATAATGATCCACTGTCCTCTTGGTTATAGTCTCAAAATATAGTCTCCAGGCTGCCTTATCTTCTTTAATTTTCTCTTCTTTTCCTCTAAATCACCCTTCACCTTTTTCTACCCACTTGCTCACAGTGATCCAGGGTTATGTATTCAAAGCATGTTCTTCATCCAATCCTCAAGAGAATTTATGTTTGCTGTGGAGCTTTTCTACTGAAGACTTGATCAACTTTAGCATTTCTCTTATATCCTTTGGCACTGTTCATCCAACTCATTGGAAGCTGGCAAGTTAGCATTGCAGCCAAATTGCAGATAAATGAGTCAACTCAATTCAATTTGAAAAAAATGCTACAATGCCATGTAATTTATTGAACACTGGAGATATATGAGACACCATCCCTCTCCTTAAGGGGCTTACAGTTTAGTTAGAGGTACAATGAATGCCTGTGAACTTGATATCTAACACTGCAGAGCAATAAAATAATGAGTCAAAGAAAATGATACGAACCATAAGAGGTCAGAAGAGTGGACCATGTAGATAAAAATGGAAAGGCAGCACTTAGGATAACATGAGTCTTGCTCTAAATATGGGAGGCACTGGAGGATATTTCAACTGGGAGTGACAGCAGGATCAGAGGCTATGAATTAATTAGGTTATTGCCATCACATCACCTGGAGAAATAGAAGAATCCTGGAGTTGGTTGTTTTTTGCTCATTACTTTTGTCATTTATTGGAAGCACTTTCTGTCTCTCTTTCTTGCAACTATCCTCCTTCTCATTGGTTCAACCACATAAAATTGAACAACCAAGCAGTAAATAATTTACCACTGGGATATTATTTGCTCTTGGGGGGGGGCATGCTTTTACCAGGGTAATCAGGTGACCACAGTAATCATGACCCTAATTCCCTCTACAGATTGTCAGGGAGCAATGGCAGTGCTCTTTGACAGCAGAAACAAGCCGGTATCTTTACCACATACACCAGTCACTGCCTTCCTGGCCTTTTTCTATGTGAAGCCAGGTTTCGAGAAAAAGCCAAGGTTTCGAGAAAAAGTTCAGTACCAACTGGATGATGCTGTTTCAAGGTCTAACCTCTACAAAACTGTGAATCATTTTCCTTTTACTTCTCTAAATTGTTCTTCCTATTGTGTGGTCTCCACTGCCCAGACCTTTGCTCTCAGGTATTTGTGTTGGGAAGGAAAAGAAACAAATACATATTGAGGTGTTCATTGAAAGTATTTGCATCTTACTAAGAGATTATTTCAAATTTGGCATGGTGGCACACACCTGTAATTCCAGTACTTGCAGGCTGAGATAGGAGGATTGCAGGTTCAAGGACAGCCTCAACAACTTAGAGAGACTCTCAGCAACCTAGTGAGATCCTGTTCTAAAACAAAAAATAGCAAAAGGGTTTGGGGTATAACTCGGGGATAGAATGCCTCTGGGTTTAACCCCAGCACCACACAAAAAATTAATTAATTAATTAAAGAGATTATTATAAAATTCAGAATGCATCTGCCAAACATCTCTAATGGTAGTATGGCAGACATTGTTACAAGTTGAGAGAATAGTTGTTCTATGTTTGTTAGTGAAGAGGGTAAGCAGAAGGGTCTATAGGGCTGCCCTTAAATCATCCTATATGAATAGTACTAACTCTGCCTGATTATAAGTTTAGCCTTTATTTTAGAAACCATCCTTACCTAGCAAGGTAAGGAAAATTGTAAGTTTCATGAGGACAAGGGTTTTGTCTGATCATTACATCCTGAAATCCCAAAGCTATCAGACAGTCCACATTTAGCAACTCACTGACAAGTCTCCCGAAGCACAGCAGGCTGGGCTCCTTGGAGAGTGCTTTCTATTAGCCCTAAGAAATATAAATTATAGACTTCCCTGGCCTCAGAAATCCCTCCATCTGTCACACAAGCTTTCTCTGTGCCTTCCTGGCAGTTACTTCAATTTCCATGACTGGGGGGAGGGGGGAAGAAAGAAAAAAAAAGGAAGAAGAAAAAAAAAGAAATTGCAGTCTATGTCACAATTTGAAGTTTCATTTAATGTAGATTTTGATACATGAACTGTACAATAACCCCAAGTTGAAGGTGTATTTTTTCATATTGAAGGTGAGAGACCAATTAGTGGCTCTAACTCCTTAAGCAGATGGTTATCATATGATAATGGAGGTGCCTGTCCTATCCTTTCCCATTAGAAAGTCATCTTTTTTCTGAATATCTTCCTCCACAAAGGATAGATATTATGCAGACAGATTTCAGGGCCTAGACATACCTTCAACGTTGAGTTTATAGCCAGACATCTGGAGCCTGGGCATCTTGAATAACTGGTCAGATTCAGCCCCTAAAATCTGGCTCCAGGACACGGGAGAAGAACACCAGGTGCAGAAGGGAAACAAAGCTTCCACGTCTTAGGTTCTGACTCCTTCCCTAATTGTAAGTGGCAGACATGCTGCAATCAGATCTCAATTACCTGAAAAGCATCCTTCCTTCTGTGGCTCAGAAACTCATGATTATTTTCAGTAATCTAGAATGGACCCTACTAGGACCTCTGCCCTGCAGACTCTGACCTTTCATCTGTCTCAGAGAGCACGCTGCTCCTTTCTCTAGATGAATATATAAAGGCCCCTGGAAGTCTTGGCACCTGGCCAGGGGTTGCTGTTTGCCAGGTCTCTGGTCCAGGATTCAAGTCCTGTCCCTTTTGCTGGCCCCAGTTTCTGCAAGAGGCAAAGGCTCTTTGTTGAGATCTCACCTGCCTACTCTCCTGAAATTTCCCTTCTTCTCTGACCATCAACATCCCATCCAAGGATCAAATTCTAGCTCAAACAAAGTGTGTGGTTTTCCAAATGTTCACTGAATAAATGAACAAATGCACATTGAGGTTGGACGACTCAAACCGGACTTACTGGAGTGTGCTCTGATCCCCACTGCTCTGTGCAGTCTGTAATGGAACCTCAAGCTTCTGAAATTTGATAGTCTCTTTGTGTATGCATCACAACATTTTATTATTATTTTTACTGGTACATTGTAATTGATTGTAATTGTACATGATAGTGAGAACACCGATTAATATTTATTCCCTCCATCAGCTTCTTCAAAGCAAAAATTCTTATTTAATATTAGAAACTGCCTACCTTGCCCAATACCTAGCAGTCTATAAGTATTTCATAAATGGATCCTAAAAACATGACTAAAGTGACTAAAATGTTTATCTTGTAGGAAAATATCAACTAACCAAATAAGTTGAGGCCAAGGATCTTGCACTTTTTAAAATATTCTGTACAACAACTGGGTAGAAAGGGCAGGAGGTCTAAAATACATGTTGGTCCTTCTATTACTAAATTAGGCTCTATATTTATGATGAAATTCTTCTGGAAAACTCAAGAACTAAGAGGTGGTTTTCAATAAGAGTCCAGAGCTAGAAGTACTCCTAAGTCCAACAAGACAAGGACCATCGGTTCAAATGATTCCTGGGGGACTTAAGGAGAGAGTATGTGGTTCTTCAAATCATTATTTTTAAAATGAACTAACACCCATATGAATATAAACAGGCAATCCAGAAGCCTTTCTCCTCACCACCACTGAGGGAAATCTCCATCTTTATACACAGACATGTTCCACCCTTTGATGACTGGCCTCTTCCAAGAGCATCCTTGATGTTCTGCATCTTTTTCCTTGTAAAGTGTTAGAGATTTAGGCTTGAGGGAGGGAGGATAGCAATGTACTTTTTGCCTTGAGCTCTGCACTTGCTCATGGAATTGTTCAAAAATCTCTAGAAATGGCTCTCATTAAAGTGGTCAGCATGGTAGCTGTCTTATTTAGTCTGTCTGTCTGTATGTATGTATGTATGTATGTATGGGACTGGAGATTGAACCCAGGGGCATTCTACCTCTGAGCTACACTCCCAGCACTTTTTATTTTATTTTATTTTTTGTTTTGAAACAAGGTTATTCAAAGGCTTGCTACATTGCTGAGGCTGTCCTCAAACCTGTGACCCTCCCACCTCAGCCTCCCAAGTACTGGGATTATAGGCATTCACCACTATTCCCAGCTCATCACTGTCTTCTTAATCTTCTCTTCTTCCTCCTCTTTTTCTTCCTCCTCCTCCTTCTCTTCATTCTTTCTTCTCCTTCTCTTATCTGACCCATCAGTATTCCTCAAAAAATGACTTACCTGCTACAAACTCCTGAGTTTGAGGACTTTCCCCATTCAAAATAACCCTGAGAGCCGAGCATGGTGGCATTATTTGGGACACTGAGGCAGGACCCTGTTTCAAAATAAAAAAAAATTTTTAAAGGTCTGGGGAGTAGCTCAGTGTTAAAGTGCCCCTGGGTTCAATCAACTCCCCCAAAGGAAAAAAAAGAGCCCTGAAAAATGTCCCTGCCCTGTTGGAGCAGGTACGAGTCTTTAACAATAGGAGAAATATCAGTCCTGCTTATTCTCCATCTGCAAGCATATCTTGCTTCTCTTCTTTTTGATAGAGACCACAAAGACTCAGTGTCTCTCTGGTGAAGGGTGAGATCCTATGACATGGGAGCTCCTGCCACCTGATTAAATATTGAGGAGGGAAATCTATGATTGACTTGCCCTCAGTAAGGTAAGGTTTGAAATAAAATGCCTGGAGGGCCACACCCCCTCATCTGCCTGTGGCAGTGCTCTGTAGGGCAAGACAATTATAATTAATTGAGTGATCCCACAGAAAGCATACACACAAGAAAAAGTACTGCATGTGGAGTTCCTTTGCACATCTACTGAAAACCAGCTGGGCAACCAAGGGGTTAATCCAGGATCAGCCCACCAAGGAGGCCAATTCTGCCTGTGGCTACCACCAGTCAAGTCCATTGCTGAGGGCTTTAGACATAGCTTCTACTTTCAACTCAGCACACTCATTTTTAAAGAAGTAATCACTTCAAGTTTACATGGCATCCAACTGATACATTGGAAGTGTGATTGCTTCCCCAGTTAACTAATCAATCCTTTATCTTTAAGGGTGGAGACAAAGAATCTATGAGCAGATCAATAATCAAGTGAGCTCCATTCCTTTATTATTATGATGATTTCTTATAGGTTGTAGCTCTTTTTTGTGCAAATGTTCAAGTTACATAAAATAATACACGATTGCTGGAGCTTTTTTTCTTTTCCTGCACAGGAGTAGTATAGGAGATCATGTGAGATCTATTCCTTTGATATAGATATACACAGATATTTTCCTGAATACCTACTAAGTGCCATGTGCTGAAGGCTCTCAATACATTCTCTTATTTGTATCAGGGATTATTTCATCTGCACAAAAGGCCAAAGTAGAAGAGTTGCCCCTTTAATGCTGTCCCTAAGTTTCATCTTTCTGATCTGATTAGGCCATTTCTCATCATCTCTACCCAAGAATGACAAATCCTCAAAGAATTAACTTGCAATATTTCTTCCCTAAGTTGTGCCAAGAAAATCACATTAAATAGCACTCGTCATTATTGGCTCTGCTTCCTGCTGGCATCAAAATAGGTACAATGCACTATGGCTCAAGAGAGGTGCTGTAGTTCCACTTGTTAGAGTATCAAGGTGAAAACTTGTAACAAGGGTGAAACTCAAGGTGAAAATCCCTCATAAGCATTTCCCACTCTGTCCACCCACTCATTCATTCATTTAATGAACAACAGTTGAATGCCTACTATGTGCCATCCCTGCCTTCAAGGAGCTTCATCCAGGGCAGGAAAGAGACATAATCAAAACTAGCACAATACAAGGCACAATAAAAACAAGTTCCAAAAGGGAGCACAGATCAGGGAAAAGCTGATTCTTACTGAGAAGACTCAGAAAGATGTCACAAAGGTTGAGCAGTATCCTAAAACTTCAAAATGGCTCCCAGTTACAAAAGCATCACATGTTCAATATGCAATAGAAAGTACTTGAATATAGCCAGGTGTGGTGGCGCACGCTTATAATCCCAATACTTTGGGAGACGGAGACTGGAGGATCCGGGTTCGCAGCCAGCCTCAGCTCTCTCGCTCTCTCTCCCTGTCTCTCTTTCTCTCTCTCTCTCTCTCTCTCTCTCTCTCTCTCTCTCTCTCCCTCCCTCCCTCCCTCTCCTTAGTGAGGCCCTCCGCAACTTTGTGAGACCCGGTTTCAAAATAAAGTATAAAAAATAGGGCTGGGGGTGTAGCGTGGAGGTAGAACGTTCCTGTGTTCAATCCCCGGTACCGCAAAAAAAAAAAAAAAAGAAAGTACTTGAATATACAGAAAATAGATAAAATTAATTTTTATGATATATTTATATAAGGCAATAAGTAAAAAATAACCATCTTGATATGCAAAATGTATAAAATGTTATTAGTTAGCTATTTTACATTTTTGTACTAAGTCTTTGAAAGCCGATGTGCATCTACCTACATTGCACCTCAACTTAGCTATTCACATTTCAAGAGCTCAACAGTCACTTGTGCCATGTATTGGTCAACAAAGTTCTAAAACAATTCTTGACATCCCCTTTCCTCTAAGCCCATGTTTGTCCTCAACATATTCATTTAAGTCTAATTAGGCATCACTAAACATTGCCAGTTCTCGTGTTTCCTCAAACCCTCTCCTTAGACAAGGGTGAAGCTCAAGGTGAAATCCCTCATCAGCGTTTCCCACTCTGTCCACCCACTCATTCATTCATTTAATGAACACCAGTTGAATACCCACTATGTGCCATCCCTGCCTTCAAGGAGCTTGTAGCATGAATGTACAAGCGTAAGTTTTCTCTCCATACATCATTATACCTTAAACTTGGTATCCATTACAGAATAGAAATGTTAACCTAGTGAGAAAAAATTCAGATAATATAGAAAAAGAGAGAAATATATCTTTGAGAGCAGGTAGTGTTTCATAAATCACAGCATTTGCCAGAACACGTGAGCCTAGAATTAGATCTCCACGCGGCTGCTCCTGTCCCACCTCCAGAGGATCTCACTTGGGCATCACCTACATGAGCGCTTTCTTTGTTTTCATTTAGAAGGTTGAGACAACCATGATTCCTGACAAGCCAGGGAGTTCTAAAACAATAGTTAATGAGGCTTGTTCTCATTCACATTGTTTTACAGCTGAGGGTGGGGAGAATGAGTCTCAGAAATAAACCTCAGATGAGTAAAGAAGGCGACCTGGCTGAGGGAGATAGGAGAGGGAAAGAGGGAAACACCCTAATGCACAGGATGTACATACACAAACTTATCAAAGTCAACTACTACGCTGAGCATGAGAAGGGGGAAAGGGGGAGGGAATGGGGGTGGGATTTGGGAGAGGGTTAATTGACCAATGTGTGCATGTATACTTCTACCATCCTGAAACCCATCAAGACATATGATTGCGATGCACCAATAAATAATAAAAAAATAAAATAAAAGAAAGAAAGAAATATTATCTATGGATTAAATATTGTATTCCTAGAATAAAGCTTATTTGAGAGATAGTGAGCAATACAATAACATTATTCCATCCATCTGCTTAAACATTTATTAAAAATTTCCCTAAAAAATAAACAACTTTAATGCAGTTCTATCCATTTTATTGCATTAAGGATTAGATGTTAACAAATATGAAGAAAAATAAAAGCAAAATAGCAACTCAAAATGTTTCTTTTTCCTAAGTTGGTAAAAACAGTAGAATTTTCTACATCTAAGGACATCACTAAGTAATGCAGAGAATTGTCCTATGGCCACATGCCACTGAAAGGCATTGGATTTGCAGGGGCTTGGAGACCAACAGACTCAGGGAACCTGGCGCAAGTTCAAAACCCTAGGAACTCTCCATTCTTTCCTTCCAAATGAAAGGAAGACATGCTTGGTAGTGTCACGATTGCAGCTATAAGCAGCAGCCTTCTAATTAAAAATAAACTGAGTCCATTATTTCTATTTACAGCATTGCCACAATTTAGCAGCAATGTGAAGATAGAGAGAGATGCTGGAAGCATATGTTTAAAAATCCCAAATGCTTTTGAGTGCATCATTAGAGTAAACATCCTGTGAATGTGTTTCTTTACCTTCAGTACCATCTACAAAGGGCTTCCCAAGCTGTGCAGGGCAGTACTTGCAGCATAAACATATTTATCTTCAGAAGAAATGGTCCAGAAAAGATATGGCTATGATTAAATTCGTAACTATCAAGAGCTGTGCTTTTGACTCCAGGCATTCCCTTCTGCAATATGCTATCATTTTCTCCCATGCATATTGGACAATGCTGGGGGGGGGATGCGAAGGGAAGTCAGGATAGGAAATGGGGAGACGGGATAAGGAAAACCCAAAATGTCAGAGGACTTTCTGGATGATGGTTGGTTGAATTTCAACATGAAAAATGCTTAATAAATAATTGCTAAATAAATCTTCCAAAGACCAACAGCCATCTTGCAGACATGCAGTATTGTAGAATGCATATGACAGTACTATTGACATTTTTGAGCCAGATGCCTGTTTGTTGTGGAGTCCTGTCCTGTGCACTGCCAGATGTCAGAAGCACCCTTCACTTCTACCCACTAGATGCCAGGAGCACCTGTGTCTCCCTTCCCAAAATGTCCCCAGGTACTGCCTTTTGTCCCAAGGGCAAAACTTCCCTTAGTTGAGAAGCTTCCGTGGGTAGCAAACCTTCATCCATTTATTTATTCAACTAATGTGACTCTTATGTGTCCAGGACTGGCCAATGCACTGGCTCTACCCTCGAGTAGTTTCCAGTTTAGTATCAGGGAGAAAGTTTAAAACAATAAGATATGAGAGATTGTGAGCTGAATCCTAGAAAATAGTTGGGTGCTCTTTTCTGAGGACATTTAGAAAATGTACCTTTAACTTGAATCACAACAAAGGTTATACGTTTAGAAAAGTTGTCAGAGAAAAGCCCATTAAACTTGCCTAAGGTTTCTGCTCTGCTAGTGGGTTACATATTAAAGATGAATTTGAAGGCTCTCAGAGAAGCAGCGAGCCTTGCCCCTATACATCTTTGCTGACTTCATAAAAAACAAGGGTGCCAGTTTGTGACCTGTGGGGCTCTACAAGAAGATTGTGTAACATGCAGTATGCCTTCGATCCAAATAAACTCCCAGATTATTAAAAGGATGTTTTTTTTCCTTTCGAGGTCAAGGTGAGTCACGAGAGCTTTCTCCCTGTTATTAACCAAGCACTAGATGTACAAGGCTTAGATATTAAAAGGCATTAGCCAACACATTTCAACTATCTAGTTTAGAGCAGATGCAAAACTTGAGGGGGAAACTGAATTACTTACAAAGCAAGTGAGTGGACGGAAGTCTACAGAATGCTTGTATACAATCCCATTCAAATTTCGATGGCAAAGTATATAGAATGCTTGTATACAATCCCATTCAAATTTCTATGGTAAAGTAACAAGGAGATATAGCCAGTTTCCTGAGCACCTGAGGCTAGCTTCTCCCCAGTGTAATTCTAAATAGAAAAAAATATATAACTACTGACTTACTTTGACCCAGAACTGCCAACAAGTCTCTACATTCTTTCAATAATCTGGGTGTTTATTTCCACCAAGAAGTCTGGTGCTGGAGCACAATAAAACAGGCACCCTCCTGAGCATGACGCCCACCCCCAGCCCTAAGAAAGCAAACTAGCCCACTCATAAAAGGGGTTGCCAGCCTTGGTGGAAACCAATCAGAACATTTACAGCAAATTCAAGTTCAAGAAGTATGTGAACTAATGAAGCCATGCAAGCGCCCCACAGCTAAAAATCACACGGTCTCCTCTCCATAGCTTTTGAATGACAATTTTAACACAGATTAAGCTGGCAGAAAGACTGTGAGGAAGGGTGGAGATGATGGTTTTAGGCCAAAATGAGCCTTGGTCTTTCTGACACCCTTGTCGATGGCCTTGTTCTGCAACATTGTCATTGCTGCTACACATAGGAACTTGGCACATCAGAGCCCACTAATCACAATTCTCATAGATATTTTTCCCCTATTTACTTTAATACCAGAAAAGGGGACATTGGTGCTAGGACAAATGATGCATGTGAGTTGGAACCCATTGCTACCTCCGGATCAAACAGATCTTGAGAAGTGCTTGTGAAGATTCTCTACGCAGAGCTATGCCAGAACAGACTAGTAATGGTAAGGGTCTTCCTTGGAACATTCACTATCACTTTATCAATAGTCCATGCCTGGCAGGCCTGGGAGGAATGTCTTCTCATGAATAGTTCCACTGGCTTCCTGAGGACACACTACTCTTTTTGATTTTCATTCTGCATGAGCCTGAATGTTGAGAATGACAACATTCTCATGTCTGTCATCTTCTTATTTATAGTCTTCCATGATACAGCCAGGGGTTGAACATTTTCTTGCTGCTTTCCTTAATATGAATGTGTTATTCCTTCTTCATGGTTTGAATTTTAAGTGAGCAGCTATAGGTAGAATAAGCCAAAAGGATGACTAATGATGAAATTTCACCTGGGGCAGAGGATAGGGAAGCTCTGACTATTAGAACATTGCATTGAAGCTGCCACTACCAACCACCGCTTGAGGCCTATCTACCTATGTGTGCAAGATGGCTGTCTACCAAAAACCTGCTCTGCTTCCATAGAGAATGGTCTTCACCAAGAAGCTGGTGTCCAGTGCCACTGCACCCCTTCTTCATCAGATGGAATCTGAAGGTGTTCTTATCAATGGATGTGGACAGTTCAGTTCTGAGTCTTTGAAACACTTTCTTTCTCCATCTGTTAACTGGTTAAAGAGGACTCCAAGAGCCAGGCGTGGTGGCGCACACTTGTAATCCCAGTACTTTGGGAGGCGGAGACTGGAGGATCCGGGTTCGCGGCCAGCCTCAGCTCTCTCTCTCTCTCTCTCTCTCTCTCTTTCTCTCTCTCCTTAGTGAGGCCCTCCGCAACTTCGTGAGACCCGGTTTCAAAATAAAGTATAAAAAATAGGGCCAGGGGCATAGCGCGGAGGTAGAATGCCCCTGTGTTCAATCCCCGGTACTGCAAAAAAAAAAAAAAAAAGAGGACTCCAAGGCCTTAAAAGATGGTTAAAACCATAAGATAGAAAATGTCTAATCCAACCTAGAGGAAAGCTTCCTTAAAGCCAAAAATACTCATATAAGATTGTTTTATGACCGAGAAATAAAATTTTAGAGTGTTTAACCACTGGAACTTTGACAGATTTTTGTTGTAGCAGTCTAACCAGGTGTTACCCCAACTACTATGCCAGGTAACTAAAGCATGAGAGACCAGGGGGAAGGAAGCCTATATTTATGAGCATCTACTAATGATATGTAGTTCATAATACAAAGTTATCTGTTCTTGTCCTTTCACATGAGATCTGGAGTGTCGTCTCAATTTCAATTGCATTTCTGCAGAGTCTATGCTGAGTTTCATGAGGATAAATGGACTAAATATGAAAATTAACCCCTCAGAGAACTCTAATTTCCTTTTATTTTCTAAACATCTTTGATTCAATAAAATCTATTGAGCACCAATTTTGTGCCAGGCACTAGACTAGACCCAGTGACACAAGCAAAGTCTTTTTCCTTCAGCAGCCCACTCAGCTTCCATTTCCAGCCTCCTGTCACCACACAGATTTCTACAAGTGAGAGAATTTTGCATGTTCACACTAACACAGAAGGTAGAAGATCACACACAAAGTTCTTTTGATGGTTGGACAAATTTAGTGGCATGAGTACTTGTAGATATAGAGTTTATATCATATTCCTGTTTATGTATGAATCTCAGGCTCTATTGCTTAATGGTTGTTACTCTTACGTCCATTTATGCATTTTTCTAGCTACAAGTTTATTGCAAATATTATTTTAAGTATAAAATAAAGCTTCTATTCAGTATTAATCCACTCCAGTCAGGAGCCTCAGCATTAGCTTGTGTTTTCTTCTGTAAGGTCCCTTTATTGTGATGCTTCCCTACAGAGAATGGTGGGTCCTTCTAATTCTATCTTCCATCTGAATGACTGGATTTTGGGTAGATGTTTCCAGCTGTGCATCAAGAAGATTATCTCCGAGGTCCTGCTTTCTCGTCAAACCTTAGTGAGGTTCTACATGGCCCATAAGAGGTACAGGTGAATTTAACAGGCACCTCCTGTGTTTATGTGGAAGAAGGAATAAATGAATGGGATATGGGGCCATTATGTTGTTAGTTTGAGCACTCAAGAAATTTGATTTCCCATTTAGGAAATGCATTGGCCAATCACTATTTCTGGAGAGACTATTTTCCTAGGGATTTTTTTTTTTCGGTACTAGGGATTGAATCCAGGGGCATTCTACCTCTGAGCCATACCCCCAGCCCTATTTTTTATATTTTATTATTTATTTTTGAAACAGGGTCTCACTAATTTGTGGAGGGCCTCACTAAGTAGCTGAGGCTGGCCACAAACCTGCGATCCTCCTGTCTCAGCCTCCCAAGTACTGGGATTACATTCATGCGCCATCATGCCTGGCTTCCTAGAGATATTGATGTTCAATTAACTGTGAAACCCAAGAATGACTAATAGGTCCACTCTGACATACCAACTTTCATTCCCTGGAACACAGTGTGAGAAGGATTCTGAGGCTTAGTAGAAGGTAGCTATTGATTCTATAGGTAATGGATACCATAGATAGGTTTGACAGGTGTGATAATGTAGCTGTCAGTTAGTATCATCCCTGAACAAGAGGCCTTTATCTGACGGTGTGGTCCACAGCACGGAGTGAGTGTTGGACCTGGGCATTCTCAGTTACAAGATAAGCAATAGAGTCAATGGGCATAAATTAATAGATGTGAGTTAATAGATGTAAGAGATTATTTAAAAGATGAAATAAAACCTATAAAAGTTCAATGTCATTGGTAGTATTTTCTTGCCAAAAGGAAGGACAATGGATCAAACAGCCCTGGGTGGTCCTCAGTTTCATGGGTGTCTAGCAAGCATGGCCACCTGTTACCCACTTGTAACCAATTATCCCCCATAGCTCACAGTATCCATCCTGTGCTGAAAGTGTGAATTGTAATTAATACACTGGGTTTGTGGAAACTGTCATGCAAAAGGCATGTAATCCATGATGTTCTTGGTGACTTTGATCCCTGTGCCCACCCACAAAAGCTAGTTCATGATAATGTTACAATTAACCCAAATTCTGGGTCAGGAAAATGGCAAAGGAATTTGCAGTATAGGAGAAAGGAGGAAGAGGGAGAAAAAGTGGGATTTCTCTCCATTGTTCTGGTCAAAGACTAGCATTGAGCAACATTTTGAAATGGGCTAGTCATGTTGGCCCCAGTTGCACCTTCTCTCCCTGATATACCTTCTGCTATCTGTGGCTCTTCTCCCCAAACTCAATTCCTCCAGGGTTTTTAAAATCCCACATTGGCCAGGCCTAGACTTACTTTCCATCCCTCCCTACTTTAGTGTTTCTTGAATGCCCTGTGCCCTCTGGCCACTCAAATGGTCAAGTAGATTTCAGAACTGAAACAACTCTGATGTAGCAATTCCATACTAAGGAGTAAATGATAAATAGCCTCTTATCACTCCTATAGGAGTTTGCCTTTTTAGTGGAGTATTGTAGAATCAAGCCAATCTCCAATTAGTGGACTTTCTACAGCATCACTGAGCAAGAACCTTGCAGTGAGAGATGAGGGATCTGGAGGCTGGAGGACCACTTCAAATCAAAGTGCTATGCCACCACATCTGTCTTTCTGGTTCTCCTGTCCCCAAGGCAGCTCCCTGAATTGTCACTGTCTTTTTTCATAAATTTTTCCCTGATTCTATGTCTGACTTTATATACTCTCTTTAAACTTCCCAAGATTTTAATAGCCTCTATCACTGAAGAAGCAGAAAATAATTCTGCCATCTTTCTAAATAAGATAAGCTACTATTCTCCTCAGAGAATAGGGGTGTTTGCAAGTTATGAAATTAATCTATTCATATGCACCCTCCAGAAAACTGTGGAAATGACAAGGACAAGGGCCTCCATCACTAAAATAAGTCTGAAGTTAATAAGAATCTAAAAATTAGCCTTTGTCTCTCTCTCTCTCTCTCTCTCTCTCTCTCTCTTTTCTTGTATTGCACTTTTCAGCATTACTTTGAGGATAAGAGAATAGGCCAGCCTCTTATGTTCAAAACACCTTTATAAATTTTTTGACAATTTATGTGTCCATGTCTGAATTGAATTACTAACAAAAAATTAAAGATAAAAGATTAAATTTGCTCTTCCTTAAGCCAGACTAAAAGCAACCCAGCCAAGAAAGAATAGTTTCAGTGAAGAAGTAGGTGGGGTGCTCTTAATTCCACTTTTCAGACAAAAGAGGCCACACAATAAGGTCATGACCTTCTGACCCCTGGCTAAAAACTTTCCTATTCTCCCCTCTTTCTCCAGAGGCACTTTGATCACAGCCCCTCCCACTTCTACCTTCCCTTCTTTGCCTCTTGCCTCCTTCTCTCTTCTTTGGGAAGTCAGCTGGAGCCATCTCACACCCTCCATTTCCCATGATGCTGAGTGAAACAGCACCTGGGGCAGCCACAAAGCTGGAGAGTGGTCCAAAAAAAAAAAAAAAGGAGGAGGGATGCCAGCGATTGGCTGGAGAGGAGGTAATGATTTGTAATTGCAATACTTTCATTACTGTCTTTTAGCTCTTTGCAGAGTAATGTCAAGAGCTTCGTCTTTGTAGTGTTATTGGCATTTTTCATCATATTCATGAAGTGTGGGTCAATTTTCTTCAAAAGGCGCACTTCGCCAACTTGCCACAGAGACAGACAGTAATAAATTCTACTAGTGCACTGTGAAGGCTTCGTAGCTGCAAGCAACAATAAAAAGCAATGAGCTGGGTGTCACTAAGTAACTCCAGTTTACACTGCATTTTCTTCTTTTATTGAAAACTCAGAATATGAATTTATTAATGAATACACAGGCATACTTTGAAGGGGGTTGCAGTGTGGGAGGAGTGGGGGGTGCTGAGACATCGTGTCAATTTATTTGGTATTCTTACTGTGTGTGCCTATATTGTATTGTTCCATCATTTCATGGCCAGGCTTACCTTGTTAGGCTGTGGCCCTCCAGAAAAAACCCGAGCTCATATAGCAACACCTTGACGTGGATCTACAGCTGCTCTCGCTGTGCCTGTCTCACCTTTAGCCCCGGCTGTCTCCTGCCGCCTTTCATTTTCCGCATTCATACATCAATAAGCTTTGCATGCTGACACCTAATTTTGCAGGCTACTTTGGTTATGGAGGCCGTGTTTTGCATATCACTACCCACCCCCTTCTGACACCTACTGCCTTTAAAGGGAAATGAGGAGAAGAGAGGAAGACGCACAGGAAAGAGGGAGGAAGAGAGAGCAAGAAAGAGAAAGCTGCTTTTCTTCTCTGCCTAATCAGAGATTTCTTTAGATTTGTCAAACGCAGATATGCCAAATCAACTTTAATTGATTCCTCGGCGGCGCCCACAGATGATTTTTGAAGGACTGGGCTTGTGTTCCCAGACACACTGTTGTGTTTCTAACAAAAAGGAGGTTTCTCCCACAAATCAAATTTTGATGCCAATTAGTTAGCATGTTCCATTCCAATTAAATTGGAGACTTGGAGACCTTTCTGATTTGGGAAGACTTTATATATATTTTATATTGAAAATGCCCTTCAGGGGCTAATAAGCAGGAAGGGAATGTCCATGGGTGGTGATAGGCACCGGGGTGGGAACAGAGATGTGTTGTGGGCATTTTCAACTCCTTTCTCTTGTTTATTTCACAAAGGTTTGTCAAGCCCATGGCAACCCGTTAAATGACATCACAAAGGTTTTTACCTTGCAGTTAGGTGGCTAATGTCATTAGAGCTTTGACAAACTATAAAATGTTATAATCTAATAGTTTTTCCTACCATGTGCCACCCTACACACACACACACACACACACACACACACACACACATACACACACACCAGACCTCGTTGTGTGAAAAGAGAATTCGGGATATGGGTGGAGGGGAGACAAGATTGATGCTAAAAAGAACAGGCTATGGCTGGGTTTGAGAGATTATACAAACAAAACAAATAAACAAAAGCACAAAATAAGACAGAAAAAAAGCCACCAAATGCAATAGAGATGCCTACACATCCTTATATAACCCTGTGAGCACACGACTGTGAGGATGAGCCTGCTAATGACATGTCACTGAGATTTCTAAATCTACTAAATTAAGTATTTATCATATGTGGCTGAACACTTTAAAGGAGGAAATTGTCAGTTCAAATCCCGTTGTAATTTTAATTTAATAGTAACTAAAATCAGTTTGAAATACCACTAGCAATCCCAGTGCTTCAATTCCCCTTTCTTCTCCCTCCCATTCCCAACACTCCTTTTTATTTTTTGCATATAACAACAAAATCAACAGGAATGACAACAAAGGGGTATTTGCTCCACAAGATCACTATCTTGAGAGCAATACTGGGAAAAGGTGCAGAGCTCACCTGGACATTTTGGACCCCCAATGGCCAAACTGTACCTCGGCCACTTCCCTCCCCATCAGCATTTGCAGAAGTTCAAGTTCAAAGCCCCATGCACCTCTGCTCACACACATAATCTCAATGCCCACATTTTGTAACCTGAAGGTATTTAAGGAAATAAGTTGTGCTATGGTTTGAGTGTTGTTTGAGTGTGTCCCCAAGGCTTCATGTATTGAAATGTAATCCCTGTTGTGAGGTAGAAAGAAGGTGGAAACTTAATCTATCTTGTTTAGGGGTGGCATTTTTGGGAGGTGGTTAGGAATAGAAAATATCATTAAGACAGCACTCCCATGTTGACTCTTGATGGCTTTATAAGAGAGAGAGGTGACAGAAAAGACACAAATATGCACGTGTGTTATCTATCTCTTGCCCATGTGATGCTCAGCATACCTTGAAATTCTGCCAGCAAGAAAGCCCTCACCAGATGCATGCTCTTGACCTGGGATCTCTGGGACCATGAGCCTTGGTTCTTTTCTCTATGACTTACCTAGTCTGTGGTACTGTGCTGTTAGCAACAAAAAAATGGATTAATACAAGGTGCAATGTCCAATGCCTAATGTGTGAATAGCATCTATATAGCTCTTAAAACTTCCAAAGAGCATTCTTATGTTCTTGTTCATTTATCCTTAGAACAACTGCATGCCATGGCAACATGGGTGGCCTTGAAGTTGGAGCTCAGCTGCAACCACCTGGCTATGAGGGATGAGGGCCACCTGTGCCCTGACCTTGCAGCCCACCCTCACAGCATTGATGTGAATGAGGGTCAAATGCAAACACATCAGCTATTACTTTATGTTATTATACTTTTATTGGTGACCTCAGATATTATTTTAAAATGGGATTTCAGTACCACCTGGCTGTCCCCAAAGCCAGTCTTCACTGTGCTTTGCGGAGTCCTGCCCAGACAACCTAAGGTTTTTTATGAGGGCTCTGCACACACCAGACACTTTGTGACGTGCTCTGCCTGGGTTATCTCATTGACTTCTCACATCTGCTCTAGTAGTAGTCCCATTTTCAAGATGATGATAATATTCAAAGTGATTGAGTATGTCCCTCTAGTTCATACAGTAGCCAGGAGGGCAGAGGCAGGATTTAAACCCAAGTAATCAGCCCACAGTGATGCCTTTAGCCTTCTCTTTTGGACTCCCTGGAGAGACAGCAGGCCTTTTTCTTGGAGGGGGGGTACTGGGGATTCTACCTCTGAGCTATACTCCCAGCCTTATTTTATTTTTATTTTGGAACGGAGACTCCCTAGGTTGATGAGAGTCTCCCTACTTGCTGAGGCTGTCCTGGAACCTGCAATCCTCCTGTCTCAGCCTCCACGTACTGGGATTAAAGCATATGCTACCACGCCCTGCTGAGACAGCAGACATTTTAGAGGCAGGTTCTTCAGAGGGAATTAGTATTCTGGTGAGTATAACCAGGATTAATTTAGATTTAAAAACATCTGAGCCTGGCATGTGGCGCACGCTTGTAATCCCAGTACTTGGGAGGCTGAGGCAGGAGGATCTCAGGTTCAAGGCCAACCTGGACAACTCAGATCCTGACTCAAAATAAAATCAAAAGGGCTAGGGATGTTTCTCAGTGATAGAGTGCACCTGGGTTTAATCCCCAGTACTGCAAAACAAACAAACAAACACACAAAAAATTTGTCTCCTAGATACCCTTCTGGTTCCAAGTGTGATGTTCACACAGTAACATAGTGCATTCCCACTAGTCTAGGGAGATGCAGTGTCCTTGCCATAGGCCATAGGCTCCTTTGTTGGATGTAATAATATTCCTCAACTAATCCAGGTAGAAATAACTAAATGAGAAATCTTAAGTAAAATAATATAATAAAATAAAATATCAGTCAGTCCTCTAAACTGAGAAACAAAGCAGCATGAATTTGGAGACTAAAACTCAAGTTCTAGGCACAAGGAGCCAGATACTGGTTCAAACAGCGTGAGTTGACCTGTGGGGAATGCTAGAGGACATTCAGTTAGGAGAAGTGTCCCTGTGTAGGAGGGCTGGCGTGACCTCCTCTGGACAGGCTCTCTACCAGCCATAAAGAAGAGGAATTACAAGGACCACTGAACACTGCTCACATTCGCAGTGCTGCATGGCATCAGCAATTAGCATGCGTGTTTCCATAATTGTTATACAAGGGGGAAATTTACAGTGCTAAATGGCCCTCAAATTCACACTTCTGTGTGAGTTTGTGTTTGGTGGTGTGTCTACTATTAACATGGATAACTGCCTCTGACGTGTCTTTGCCTCCGAAGACAGAAACACTAACGAAGAGTGGGACAGAAACACGAATGTAAAGCGGGGCAGACACACCAGAGGGGGATTTGCTCTTCAGGCCTCGATAGATGCATGGATAGATAAATAGATGATAGAGAGGTAGATAGGTTTTTTTTATCATGTTATCTTTTTATTTTCTCTCCTCCCCTCCCCCATCATGGGAAGGTTTTTGCTGTTCTCATATTTACCAGATGTCTATCAGTCTTTCTTATCGGCCTCATTTTATAGAGTCAATGTAAATCCACATTTTTAAGTTTTATATTTCACACTGTATATGTCCACCCATCTCCCAGGAGAAGAAAGGGAGACCATGACTGGAGAACTACATGAAAGATTTAGTTTAACCTTGAGAGGGAATTTCTTAAAAACAAAAATAAAAAAAACTCCAAGAGTTGTTGTGAATCTCAAAGTACGTTACCTGTTTAGGTAATTTTGGATATGGTTTTGTCTGAAGACAGAGACTGAACCTTCCAGTATCTCAAAGCCATAGTCAGTCCTTGATTCTGCAAGCCTGTAACCTCTACTCTCCACACACATATACACACTCACACAGCCATCATGAACACGGATAGCCACTGAAGGAAGAAACACTCAACTAACACTGCAAGCAGTATGAATCTCCAAACTTTCAAATAACCAAATGGTTCTCCAGGCCATTGTGTGAATTTAAGATGAGAAGGATCCTTGATTATTTAAAAGTATGCTTCCTTTATTCTACAAATCAATAAAAAAATGGTTCAGTAAGGTTAAATAACTTGTCCTAGGCCACAAAGTAAGTTAAACCAATAGTTATGTGTCACCAATCACTTATTTCCAAATATTTTATTTACCCTCAGAGAAGTAATAGTTACTATTTCTAATGCTATTCAAAAGAATAGATTGCAAGTGCCAAGAGGCATTTATTTATTTATTATTTTCATCTCCACCTTGACCCATAAATATGATACTCAGAAAGATAACTACAAAAGAACTATAAAATGCTAATGATGATGACAAAGATGATAAAATTGTATGCAATTGTATGCAATGTCACATTGTATGGAATAAATCTTTGTATATCAGTTTAAAAGTTGGTTACAAGCCAGGCATGGTGATGCATGCCTATAAACCCAGTACTTGGGAGGCTGAGACGGGAGGATCGCAGGTTCCAGGACAGCCTTAGCAAGTAGTGAAACTCTCAGCAACCTAGAGAGACCCTGTTTCAAAATAAAAATAAAATAGTTCTGGGGTATAGCTCAGAGGTAGAATGCCCCTGAGTTCAATTCTCAGTACCAAAAAAAAAGGAAAGAAAGAAAAAGTTGGTTATATTATTTCATTGTTTTATCATCTCATCTTGTGTGTGTGTGTGTGTGTGTGTGTGTGTGTGTGTGTGTTGTACTGGGGATTGAACACAGAGGCATTCTACCTTTGAGCTACACCCCCAGCCCAATTTTTTTATTTGTTATTTGGATTTGGAAACAGGGTCTCACTAGGTTGATGAGAGTCTCACTACTTGCTGAGGCTGTCCACGAACCTGTGATCCTCCTGTCTCAGCCTCCCAAGTACTGGGATTACAAGCATGCGCCACCACACCCAGCTGTCTCATCTTAATTTTTAAAAGATAAATAAAAGGAGGCTTTGGAAACTAAGTAGTTTAAATAATGTTATGTCCATATATGAAGGTATTGCTACCAATCTCACTACTTGTTAACTTGTATGGGGAATGAGAAGGGGACGCAAAGTGGGACACAGGAGTAATACCAAGCAATATGTGCACACATAGATGTATCACTTTGAATCTTACTATGATGTATAATTACAATCCACCAATAAAATAATAATTAAGATAAATAAATCAAGAAAGGTAATATCCCTGGACAGATTTAGAGTAACCATAGTATTTTTTATCCTGGCTGCTTAACAAGAGGAAGCTGGTCTCTTCTTGCCCTAGTCCTTTGTGTTTTAAGGAAAAACTACAAAGATGTCCCCCCAAACTTTAGATCTCAGACACATCAATTCATAATAAAATCTCATAGCAAGGAGGCTTGAGAGGGAGAATGCTTGTGAGGACCAAAATAGGGTTAGGTGATAGGATGAGGGACACAGTATTGTTTCACTTTCATCAGAGGGAAGGAGAGCACAATTCAAACTTTAGGTTTTGCCAAAGATGTGAAACAAAAGGGACTCTCATGCCTGTTGGTGAGAATAAATTGAGTGTGTGAAACCACATGTCAGAGGAGAGGTTGGAGGTAGAGGTGACATTTCAGAAGCTTTCACGTAAAGATAGGATTTAAAGTCATGAGATAAGTTGATGGATTTAAGACCATCTAAAGAATGAAGGTGGACAGAAACAAGAAATTCAAAGGAAAAAGCCTAGGGACCCCCAATATGTAGAGGTTGGGGATTTAGGAGGCTTTATTAAAGGAGACTGAGAAAGAAAGAAACCAAAGAACAGTCTCAAGAGTCAAGAAGACCAAGTGTCTCACGACACTGGCACCACAGTGTTGTCAGCTGTGCAGAGGCTGCAAGTCATTCAAGTAAGAAGAAGACCAGCACTGACCTGGCTGGTGAGCTGATGCGGGTTTACAAGATCACCCTTCTCAGGAGCTATCATCCACTAATAAAGGGTCCTGGGAACCAGATATTATTTACGGTATTAACCGTTACTTTCTATTTACACTGTGATAGTCCATATGTGCCAAGTGTTTTATATACACTAATCTAATTTGGTCCAAACAAGAAGTGTGAAGGTAAGTAGAATTACACAAAATCACAGATGAGAAAACTTGGGTGCAGAGAGGTTAAATGACTTATCTGAAGTCTCCCAGCTATTAAGTCTGGAACTGGGATTCTAGATCCAAAATAAAATGTAGGATGGCCCAAAGACCAAAAGGCTGAGTGTGTAACAGTTGGGGTGTTGTGAATGGAATTGGGAGTAGCAGGCTTTGACCATTTTCCTCAAGACACAAACAATTACTGCCATGTGGACCCATTCAGGTAGGGTGACCAAGCCTCCCCGAGTAGACAAGAACTGAAGACTTTCCCAGGATGCAAGACTTTTAGTGTGAAAACTGGGCAAATCTCAGTCAAATTACATGGAGTAGGTCGCCTGCCATCCCCCTTTGGAAAGCCTTTCAGGGAGAAAGCAGCCGTAGTTCCCTGCTGGAGGCTGTGCACTGTGTGTGGGCTTCCCTGGGGGAGTCCTGGAGCCTCTGTAGAATTCTCAACGCACTCTCCAGTCTCTCCTCACTACTCCTGCTAAGAGGGACCCTGGAGTTGGGAACCAGGAGCAAGGTCACTTTCCCAGGCCTCTCTCATTGATGGACCTGTTCACTAGGCGCCCCTCAGCTTCCTGTAGCAGCCCTTTGGGAAACCCAAAGGTGCGCCCCCAGTGGTCCTACCCCCTCCCCCACTCCCCTGGAAACCAATGGAGGCTTCCCAGGCATACAGGGCCCTGTTTGTCAAATTTGCTCTGATCTACCCAGCTAATGAGGTCAAAATAGCTATGTCCATAAGGGATACATTTTCTCAATGGGAGCATATGCCGCAGAAAACACATTGAAAATATTTATCTTTTCTCAGAGTACAGGCAGAGCAATATAGAATACTAGCTTATAAAAATGCTCTTTGAAAAGCAGAAGAAAAAATCATAAAGCATAGGAAATGAAAAGGGAGTCCTCCCAAACCACGCGGCCAGTCGCAGTCGGGAGACTCACTCATGCCATTTGGAACACTTTGTTACACACTCAGCTGATAACATGTTGAAGCAAACACACATGCAGAGATCCCGGGCCTCTCTTGGGCTTGAGGGAGGCCTAAGATCCCAGAAACTCCTTCTGACGGGCCTGTGCCCAACTGACAGCCTCTGACAATCACAGAACTCTGAGCCTTGAGGACCTAAAGGTAACCCAATTTTATATATACAGTTCTTCACAGAAGCCAGGCCATCCAGTCTCACCCACATCTCCAGTTTCCTCTAGACCAGTAGTTCTCAACTGAAAGTAATTTTTTCCAACCATGAAGGACATTTGGCAATGCTTACAGACATCTCAGGTTGTCTCTCCTGGTAGGAGATGGAGAAGACCGACTAATGGGTAGTAGGCCTGGGCTAAACATTCTACAGTGCCCAGGACAACTCCCCACACCAAAAGTCCTGAGGCTGAGAAACTCTCGTCCAGATAAATCCTTTTTACCATCACCTCAAGTTCACCCCACCTAGAATAAATTTCATCATCTTTTCCAAGACCTGTCTCACCTTCTGATGCCAATGGTACCACCATTTTCTTAGTCACTTAATTAAACAAGCAAACAAAAAAAAACACAGACTATTTTTAATTATTTTCATCCTTCACATCTGCCCCCCACATACACACACACACTGCCCCCAACTAATCAGTCACTGCCCAAGGGAACATGTTTCATGTATTTTCACTTCAATGTCTATTAAATTAGTCTGAGCTTTTCACTTCACACCTGAATTGCTGCAACCATCCAGTTTCTCCTTTTGGTCTCTATTCTAATCTGTATTGGTCCAAGTAAGCTAACTGCTATAACAAACAATTCCTGTGGTGGTTCAGTAATCTGGTACAGTAGAAGTTTATTTCTTATTCATATGAAGTCCAATGGCTGGTAAAGGAGAAAGATGCTGATCCACATGGTCATTCAGTGACCCAGGTTCATTGCAAACTTGTCACCCCACTGTCCCATAGGATTTTGAAGTTCTCTGTGAGATCTGCTGCTTCTCAATGACAGGGAAGGGAATGTGTAGGATCACATGTTATGGGCTAGGTCTGGACTGTGCATAGATCTTTCCTGGTGTCATTTAATTGGCCAAGACTCAGTCATGTGGTCTCATGTTGCTGCAAAGGAGATTGGGAAATGTAGTCTAATTGTAGGCACAGGGGAAAAGCAAACTCACTTTAGTGAATTCATGGCAGTCTCTGCCACATATCTCTTCTACATACTCCTATCTGATTAGTCTGTCCTGAGTACCATTTAAAGACATTTTACCACATTTCTATTCTGTTCAGAAACTTTTGAATGAGTCCCAATTATCTACCTAATAAAAACCCAAACTGTATTTCCAGTAAAATAAAAACACTTTCCCCAATCTGTTCCTCCCACTCTACCTGCCCCTGCTGTCCTCACCAGTCACTGTGCAAGCCTCCAGCCAGGAATACTGCCTCCCCCACAGCCACACTGCACCTTGGTCTCTGGCATTTCCCTCTTCTACAATCCTTTCCTTTACTCTATGACTATGAGAACCCACAAATCCCCCCAGTCTGTGGAGACCTCCCATTCTCTGAACCTCGATAATACACTGCAGTCACAGAGGTAGTGCCTGAAACACCCCAGGCACTGTGCTCAGCACGCATCTGCCAATCATTTTCATCTGCACCATCTCATTTAATCTTTACAACAGCCTTCAAAGTAAATATTGTTGTACTGCTTTTCCTTTTGGAGGCTCAGAGAAGTAAAGCAACTTGTGAACATTGCACGACTGGCCATCGGTAGAACTCTGCCGTCCCCACCATGCCCTCATCACCCTGTAAGCATTTGGCCACGGGGTCTTTCCTTGAACTCCCACTATGGGCAACTGCTTGTGGCTTCTGAAAAGAAAAAACAACCTAATAGAAATTGGAGAATGTATCAGAAAGATGCCCTATTATGCTACAGTCAGATGAAGGGAAGACATAAAGGCCTTCCTCTGGCTGAGCAGTGGGCAGGGTGGGCACAATTCCAATTCTCTCCTGGCATTACAATCAGGACCTCGGCAGGTCCATGCGGAGACTCTGGCAGGCAGTATGGAGTATGTTCTTGCTAGATTATTTGGGAGGCAGGGATCTGGCGAGCCAAGCCACTGGGGACGCAGCCATGGGTGGGGAGGTCAGAGAAAGAGGAACTGTATGCTCTTGAAAGACACATTCATGATCAGAATGGGTTGGTATATGTGTGGGAAAATGTGCCTGGCCTGGCACCATAGAGGCAGAGGTGGGAACTGGCTTTCCTGGGAGAATCTGCCCAGGACCTGTGTAAAGAAAAACATGTTCCCTGCCAATAACCCTTCAGGCCTTGTGAAAGGGAACCTCTTTCCCTAGTGGCATGAACTACTTGAGTGAACATGAGCAAGCTACCCACCTCTTCTCATGCCTGAGTTCATACTTCTTACTTCAGAAAATAGTGGGGAGGATTACAGGAGACAATGGTGGGGAGGATTACAGGAGACAACACGTGAAAGGTGCTTAAAGCTAAAGCTATCATTGTTTCCGTATCTTGCAAAATGGCGAGGTCATTCTGTCCCCAGCTTGACCATGTATTTAGTTTTAGTTTTGCCAGCACATATCAAGGGCCCAGGTAGCTACATCAACTCTTGTGCTAGAAAACCTCACACTTCTTTGTAACTGGGCACTTCTACCACATGGTTCTACCTAACTTTCCATGTAGGGCAACAAGAGCACCAAGTCCACAGCACCCAGAAGCACATTCTACACCCACCTGTCATGGCCCCTAAAAGGCAACTACTAGGATGAGATTCCTTTTGTTTCAGAAACTAGTTCTTAACCTTTGGGGGAGAACTCTCTTTGGAGACTACAGTACCCAACCATAATCCAGTCTCAGCCTCAACTCAAAAACACTGCATCCTTCAAAGACATCATCACACCTATCTAAATGCTTATAGACTGTTATTTTTTTATTGGTGCATTGTAATCACACATCATAATGAAGTTCAGAGTGATAGGGACATACATGCATAAAGCACTTGGTTAACTTCACCCCGGATCCCACTCTAGTCCCTCCCTTTCCCCATACATTATACTGAGATTGGCATTGATAATTTTGTAAATGTACATAGCGTCAATTATATACACAGTGGAATTCTACTCAGTCATAAAGAAGAACCAAATTATGTAATGTGCAGGAGAGTTGATGAAGGAAATACACACAGACTTTTAAATTCTACATTTCTAGCATGGGAAGGAAATTGGGGGACAAATCTGGAGTAGAAACCAGAGCCCAGAAGAGAAATCACCTGGGTTCTTCTAGAGACCTCCCAACTAAACTGTGAAGTGTGTTTGGAAACAGAAAGCTTCTAGACCCCAGCAGCTACCCCCAGGCCTTCCCTGGAAAGGGACACAACATAGGTGGCCCACAGAAGTAGAAAACCTTGTGCTGTAGCCTGCTGATCAATTCCCTCTGCATCCTCAGCCCACAGAAGGAAAGTTCTCCACGCCAAGCCTTCAGCCCTGTGCACAGAGGGTGGAGTGGAAAAGCTGCTGATCCTGGCCATTGCTCAAGGCAGCCCACAGGTGAGATGTAGAGAGATGGGAAGGGATAGGATAGGGAAGAAAAAGGTTTGCTGCATTTTCTTTTATTATTATTATTATTATTATTATTATTGTTGTTGTTGCTATTATTATTATTTTGGTATTGGGAATTAAACCCAGGGGCATTCTACCACTGAACTACAACCCCAGCCCTATTTTTTTTTATTTTGAAACAAGTTTTCGCTAAATTGCTGAGACTGGCCTTAAACCTGCAATCCTCCTGTCTCAACCTCCCAAGTACTGAGATTACTCCTTTCGGTTACAGTTCAACAATCCTATCTGTCTTGAGGACACACTGAGCACAACACCCAATCTTTAGATTCAGAAAGTAACCCTGAAGAAGTAGTTTAAATACATTGATTAAGTGAGACTATGAAACTTTAGACCATTTCATGTCTGTGATGTTGATAGACCTGTTCAGTCACTGAATTCATTCAGCAAATGCAGAGGGATAAATACAGGAATACTTGCCCCCCAGTACCTATAAGCCCCAACTGGCTTAGGAATAAGAGGGGCAGAAGATAAAATCTTTGGGATGATGAGGAAGCTTATGTTAACATAGAGTGCATTCTACTCGCAGGAAACCCAGCTTTTGTTTCTGAGTGGACCAGGATCCAGAAGCTAGGTTTTTCTGGCCACTTAGCAGAGAACCTGAGGTTTGCCATGGGACCTGTGTGCTTGGCTTCCTCAAAGCTAAAATATGGCATATGACCAGCTTTCCTGCTGGCGAATAGGACATTATAGCCCTTAATCTGTGTAAGCCTTGAGTGTCTCAGCCCAGAGATGCTAGAAAACACCAGCTCTATTCCAAAGTTGTCGTCATCATGCAACTCAGTTTATTTAATGCGGACACTAAAAATAACAGAGCCAGTGTCATGCTGTGCTTCCAAGAGGACAGAGGGAGAGTATTTGGGTGATACAGTTGATGGCGTCGCTTCATCCTCTGGCTACATCCTGCTTGTACAATGGCACTGGCTCCTACTCGTTTTCAGAGCTGTGGCTTGGGGTATTCGTCTGACTCTGCACACACTGTCTTTCCTAAAGATACATTTATTATGACACAGAATGTGAATAAAGGTTGCGACTGTCCCCTGCATTCCAATATGCTATAACAGTCACTTGCAATGCTTGCCTCTCATTTATACCCAAAATGAAACTTTCCAGCATGGCACCGATACCGTCAAGTCCCCTCCCAGAAGAGCTCAGCTCTGACAGGCTTCCTGGAAGCAGAGGCTCCAGACCCTGTCCCGAGGCTGCGTTGGAAAGAGTGTGTGGCGATCATCCTCGGGGGCACTGTGTGTGCTTCTAATGAAGGGCGGAGCTCTTGCTCCCAGCCTGCTGATGACCAAGGAGGAGCAGGCACCCTCGGTCACTGATGTCCTCAAAATGACTGACAGGCTGAGATAAATCAGTTTGTGTACTTCCTCCCCTTTCAGCCGCCCCTGTGGAAAGGAGGGAGCTCTCATTGCCTTTGAGGAGATGAAACAAAGAGGGGGGTGAAGGGAGATGGATGTATCCCAGGCACACTGAATCTTCAGTGTAAAATTAAGAACACAGAGGCCAGGAGCGAAACGGGATGAGGCAAGCACTTTGTCAGAGGAAAGGTGTCTTGCAGCATTGACTGTATTTATGACAACATACCTTAAAAAGATCACACACTCTAATCCAATTGTATTAGCCCCGTCCCATCCACAGGCAGATTTCCCAGAAGGCACTGCACATGCTGAGGCTCAACTTACAGAACTGCCATAGTGAATGCATCTGTCTGGATATGCTGGCTCGGGAAGAAGGGCATTCCTGGTCACCAAATGATGGAGCCCATGAACCACCTAAAAAGGAGTGTGTGAAGAACTCTGGCAAAGCAGAGTTAGTTGTCTGAGTTTGGCAAAGAGCAAAGACAGCTTCCTCCAGGCAAGAAGTTGGCCAGTGGCACAGACACACATACAGGCCAAGCTGTGTTTGGTCAAGCTCAGTTTTGAGCCAGGAGTCCTGGGCCTGCCCCTTATTGTGCCACTCTATGTGAATACGAGGAGTCACTCGAGGTCCCTGTGCTTCCATGCTTCTCTGCTTCCAGTGACGGAGATAAATTCTTTCCCCACCCTCAATTTCTTCTCTAAGGATATTTATGAGGATATTCTTTAGACTGGCCTGTGAAGGCAGTATCGTTCTCACATGGAAATTTTCTTCCTGAGTTAAAACAAAATTTTCTGTTAGGATTGCCTTTCAAGCTAAAGATTTCTCACACCTTTGGAAAATAATTAGCTTCGGGTTCTAATCCAGTAGATGTCCTTATTGTGTGGGTGATGAGGATACAGGGTGTAGAGGAATGGAGGGGGAAGTCACTAAAAATTACGAGGAGGCTGGGGTAAATGGAATAGAGAAAAAAGCCAACTGGAGATAAAGCAATTAAAACACAAATGGAATTAAACTCATGAAACCATAGTGAAAGAACTCACTTGGAAATGCATGAAAATTTCTCCTGAAGATGCCACCATTGATTCCAGTGTGAAAATGTTAAGAACCTGGAGATAAACTGCTGCCATCTTCCAGTCTTCTCTATATGCACCTGTGGTTAGAGTCCATGTGCTGGTTCCTTTGAGAACTCAGTCTTCTATCAACCCATTTCAGCCTACCACCTTGACATTTGGAAACGCTCTGTTTGGGCTGCCTTCCTCTCTCCTAAGGCCTTCCTTGGAGGAGGTGTTGCACAGGGCTGATGCGAGCCAAGCTCATAGCCTGCTGGTGACCTCCACATGACATCTGTAGCATGTACCTTTAATATACTGACTGGAGGGCCCCACCACGGTTCCAAAGCATGTTTCTGTTCAATAGTCAAGTCATCCTGAAGACAAAAGGAGTTCAGGAGATCAAATAAACTATAAACACCTTTAAAGAATAATTCTATCCCAGAGTAGGAGGTGTCAAGAGGGGAGTTTCCGAGTCTTTCAGTAGATACAATGTGATGATGGATGTAGGCTTCCGGCCAGAAGTGCAAGGAAAACCTCTGGGCTCACAGTTCAGGCTCACAAGGAAGATAAAAGCAGAGGGATGGGTTCCTTGGGGCCTGCTCACAGAGAGTCTCTTCCATTAAGCCCTAGATCACTGATTAACCCCGGAGTGTTCAGTTGGCAGCTTTTCAGGTGTCTTTAAACAGAAATACATAAAACAAGATTATGTATTGATTGGTTGATGAAAATGTAATCAGAGATCTGCAGGAACCTAGGTCTGTATTTTCTCGGAAGCAATGGTTCTGTATTCACTAATTCTGTGTTCCTGGTGACTTTAAAGGCATAACTTACTGCAAAGGACAGGTATCAGCTGCTGGTGATGCTGGTGGAGGAAGTAGCAAGTAGCATTGGGGACTTGTGTGTCTGAGCAGAGAAAAAAGAGAAGACAGGGTTAGATAGGTGGATGGGGTCCTATCACCACAAAGGGTCAAGAAGCCAGCAGAAAACACCAGGACTAAATAGGCCAGCTCATTCTGGAAGGTTACTAATCCTGCATGTGGGAAGTCAACAGCTTCTCCCAAAACCCCATGCAGGTTCCTGCCACCTAAGCATGGTGCTGTGATCACTAATTAATAAGCACGTTGGAAACCCAATCAGACAGACCCACAGTTACGGGGCCGCAGAGACCCAGAGAGGGTGTCTCAGGGGGCTGCCTCTTTGCAGTCCGGTTTATGACTCTTCAGGGAAGGCTGAGCTACAGCCTTGTTATTTTACTTCTGGGACTAAAAAGAGAACTGTAGTTTCCTGCCCTATTAAGCCAGTGCCTTTCATGACCATTAAAATACCTTTAAATACTTCATTTCTCCCCCTTAAAGTTTTCCAGGCACGAGGGAAGCTCTCCCTTCCACATAACCTTGCTCCAAAATAACAAACACATGATGCCATCTGAATTTGGCTTCTCTCTTCTTCCCTCTTGGAGGTTCAGAAATAGCTACTTACAAACACATGAAGGCATTTGCCTCGGTGGTAAATACGTCTTACGTGTCGACTTCGGCAGGCCCCTCTGTAGACGTGCACATGTGTGCTCATTTCCTGCCCTCCAAAATCATTTTTTTTGGTTGTGGACATATGGTGAGCAATAGTTGGAATAGTTATTCAGGGTGCAGACTCTCCTCTGGGATCTGTGGGACAAATCTTGCTCCTTCTGTCAAGTTAGAATCACCGAGAATGCACTGAGTGCTGCAGTGGGCAAGGGATTTTAATCGTGTGTGTGCGTTCTCAGCACCATACTCGTAATAAAATCATTACGGCCCTCTGTGGCATGTTAATGGTCAAATGGATAATAACTAATGAAGCAGTTCACAGTTTTTAAGAGCTTAACTATAGTCCAGGTATTGTTCTATGTAACTTGCAGGTATTAAGTAATTTAATTCTTGTAACAACTCTTGGAAGTAATTATACTATTATTATTATTATCGCCATTTTATAGATAATGAAACTAGAGCAGAGAGAGTCCTTCTAGGCAGGTAACTTGTGTAAATCTAAAAGTCAAAGCATAAATGAGATTGTGATTTTGATAATTTATTGACACATTAACTTTGAGTTTCATTCTCTGTGTTCTCTCTTGGACTGGAAATTCTATTTTTTTTAAGTACTGGGGATTGAACCCTAAGGCATTCTACCTCCGAGCTACACCCTAGCCCTTTTTATTTTGAAACAGGGTCTTGCTAAGTTGCTGAGGCTGGCCTCAAACCTGGGATCCTCCTGTCTCCGCCTCCCAAGTACTGGGATTACAGGCATGTGCCACCACACCCAGCTTAGAAAATCTACTTTTTCTAAAAATGGAGTTAAACCCTGGGTGATTCCTTGTCTCCAGGAGATTTTATAGCAGGGTAGAAGCTGAAGATTCTGACATGCTCTCTCTTCCTGTGTTCCCTGAAAGCCTAAATTCGCTGAGGAGGTTATACCAAAGCTGGACACAAGCAGATATGAGGAGCTTGGAAGAAGCTAGAAAGAGAAGAGCATTGCTCCAAAACTGAGACCAGAAGGAGACCAGCAGGCCAGGGGATGGCAGAGCCCCATGCCCCACTCCCGGATAGTCCAAAAGGAGGGGTCAGTGGCATCTTTCCTGTGGTGTCCCCAGAAAGGTTCAACCCTGGCAGTGAGGCCCCCAGCCGAGGTCAATATCTCACATGCTCTGCAAAGCCTGACCGTGACAGAGTGACCCCTCCAAGGAGAGCATGGGCTTGTAGGGAGAGGAGATCTGAAACAACCATGATGGACTGAAAGCCAGAGGCCTGTCCTCCACTTGCCAACTGCAGGGGAGCTTGTAACTTCCAGAGAAGAGGACATAGGTGTAGCAGTCATGAGACTGAATTGACCATTGTTCTGGGGAGACAGGGACTTGGAGTCAGAGTCTATTTGATCTATAGAAAATTATGAAATCAGGCAATTTTTGCATGCCTGAACTGAGGGTCTGAGATTCTTCAGTTCTACACATTATAAAATGTTTGGAGAAGATTCCACAGAGGAGGAGGGTGGAACTTGGGTGCTTGAAGGTCGAGGCAAGGATAGAGAGGGGAAGGAGGGACCGAGAGCATCCAGGCGATGCAAATATAAGGATATCAGGCAGGGGGCTGCGATTCTAGGCACAGCCTTGAACCCTGGACCAGGGTGCGTGTGCTTGCTTCCAGGCCCTTCCATGTTAAGAACTGCTCTACCAGCCATCACACTGTGTCACCATGCTGGCCACAGTCACTTTGAGCCAAGAACACTGGCGCATTTGGTATGTCATGTGCCTTCCTGCCTTGGGCCCTGTTCATGCCATTTCCTCCCTGAAATACCCCTTCCCTGTGTACCTCTCCTCAGTGTCCCATCCCCGAGACCCCCAACAAAACTCTTATTGTCAAGTCTTAATCCGATCAGTCACCACCCCCTAGGCAAAGCTTTCCATACCCCCCCCCCAGGGTCCAGCCCCTTCTGCCCATGTGCTAGCAGGACCCTCTGCTGGATGGTGATTCGGTGTGTTTGCAGGTCCCCCTGTTCTCGCATGCGCTTTTGAACAGCAGGAACCACACCTGTTTCCCATCATATCCTCAGGGTGCCTGGGGCCTCTGGAGGATGCAGATGCTCCTAGGGTGAGTGCTGCGAAGCTGGGAGAGGACAGCTTGGGCTGCCCAGACAGGGAAGTGTCAGGATGTTTTGTGAACATCTCACGGCCCGAGCCCAGCGTGATGGTCACTGCCCTGGGTCAATGCTGGAGGGGCTGCAGCTGGGCTTGTCTCTAGACAGAGACGCAACTGAGAGCACAGTCTAGAAGCAGTGAGGCCGGTGAGGGATGAGCTTTGACGTAGAAGGGATGAGCTTTGACAGAGCTGGCGCCAGAGGTAGGGCACAGAACTTGGATTCTGGAGGGCAGATGTGGGGATCGCCTTGTCAGAGCCCCAGAGCTGCTGAGGTGGGACAGAGCTCAGAGTATCAGAAGAAAAAGGGCAAGACTGCCCAAGAAGAAGGGAGAAGGAACAAGATGTTTCCTGGAATTCACTCTTCCCACTGACAGTCTGTGACAGGGGATGAGAGCAAGAAGAAATTCCTAGATGTGGGAAATCTCCTCCTGCCCAGGGCAGAGGATTTGAGAAGCAGGAGGGCATGGTCCCAGGTAATGCAAGGAAAACCAAATCTTCAGTAACTGCAAACAAGAAATCAGCCCTTCTCCATGCAGCCACAGCAAGCGCAAGAAGCAATCCAGTGTGATACAGAAACTGCAATTCAGGGGAATTGGGCCTTCATTTAGACTCAGCTGACTAATTAGCTGTGTGACCTTGGGCAAGTCACTCTACCTCTCTGGGCCTCCATTTTCTCATTTCTAAAATGAGTGGGTTGTGCTTGAGGGAGATGATCACTGTGGTCCTTTTTCGCTCTCACATTCTAGGGCATTCCTTATTTCCCATCACAGCTGTAATATGGCAGCTTCCCAAGGCTTTCCTTCCTCTACTTGATCCAAGGTCTAGATGGAGAGGGAAGACACGTGCATATAATCCAGAAGCATTTGGGGAAATGGTATAAGCAAAGCACCTAAGACATTTATCAAGAAAAATCTGAATATCAAACATCAAGCCCCAGGCCGAGGGGTGCTGGGACTATTTCAGGGCACATTAACCACTGTTGTGGTAAGTAATTATGCATATTGACTTTGAATCTGTTTCAATGGTCACATCTCCTGCCCTGTTTCCAGGGAAGGAAAGATCTGAGCAAGTGCTAACGAGTCTTCCCAGAGTCTGAACTGTGGACTGGTAATAGCTGGCATTTCAAAAATGTAGCCTTTTGTTTCCTGAAAAAACTGCTTAAAAGCATCCAACTCCCCCATCTCTGATCCTGCTCTGAAAAAGAAAACAATAAATATGATTTCAATCCATTGTGTTAAATATCAGGATGCACACACAGAGTCTCTGGGATCCAGAGCTGAGCAAAACTCCATCTGCAATGCCAACGACGCACAATAGGCAGAGAGAGAGCGCGTTAACACTTTCAGGCTGATCAGAAGTGAGAGCCCAGCGGCCACTCACTCCAAACTCAGGCAGTGGAAAGGGGTCTTCTTATTCGTAGGTGCCATGGGATTTGAAATTACAAACCGAGAATTTGTATTGGAATAAGTTGACAGACTGGGATGTGTTTACTCCCCAAATAATGTATCTGCAGAGACCCTCATCATTGAAACTGCTGGCCTAACTGGTCTGAATTCCCACTGTTTGCCAATTGCTCAAAACCTTATCCATGTCCCAGTTAAAGTCTCTGCTGGCAAACACAATGAGAGATGTCAGAGCAATTTCTATAACAGAACAGAAGGAAATCACATAAAAACACTGGGTTAGTTTGCAGGAAGACAGGGGTAATGTGAGGGGAAGGGGACTTACTGGAGAGTGAGTGCTTGGTAGATTATTTTTCTTATCATCAAAACTTGGCCTTGTTGGATTGGAAAAAGTACCCATGCAGTCAGTAGATATTATTAGGAAAAAAAGTTAGTTGTACAGTTTTGGAGGGTTGGAATTTAGACATCAGTATTAGGCCCTCACACTCAAAGTGGGGCCTCGTGGTAGAGCATCTTGGCACCACCTGGGAGCATGATACAGATGCAGCCTCTCAGGCCCCTGCTTCTCTCTACAAGACCTGCAAATATCTCACCCCGTGTCTTCATTGGACCCTTCACCTGTCTGTAGATGGCTCTCATAGCTTCTCTTAGACTGGACTGATCTTTACAAGAATATGATTATAAGCTCCAGGTCATGACCACCACAGAGAAATCCTTTGGCGGTCTAGCCATGTGACCCAGGGCATGTCACTAATCTCCATTGTATGGGTGAGTTTTCTCGTCTTTAAAACAGGATGAGACATGGGACCTATCGCCTATGGATTTTGTGATGATCAAATAAAACCATCCAGATGATGCTGCTAGCCAGTGCTGGAGCCCTTATTACTCCCAACTCAACCATTCTTTGTTCATGCAAGCACTGGAGAAAAGGTAGGTGTAACCATCTCTTTGAAAGGATGGACAGAATTCAAATCACCAAAAAGGGGATTGTGGAGAAGAGGGGACCCCAAAGCACAGAGTATCAGAGTTAGAAATGTCAAATGTCTGAGTAGACTGGAGTATTTCTAGGCCAGTAAGAAGAAAAGCTGGAAAAGTAAGTAAAGGACAGATGATGCTTTCCAAAGGCATGGCTCTGGAGAGAGGTCTGGGAGCTGGCTAGTAGGAAACCAACAGAGCACCTTTCACAGTTAGCTGGAGTGCAAGGAGTGGGTGGGGGAGGCACAAGGGCCTGATATCAGAAGTCGTGTGCTTTTTTCTTAATTAGGTGGAGGCATATGATACTAACAGCACCTTCATTTGGTTCAACATACTATGAGCTCCTTTCTGACCCTGTGGGGAGTTGTGGGGAAGAACAAAGAGGAACTCTGTCTTCTGCACCCCTCTAGTACCCAGAGTAGCTCAGAGATTGCACGAGTCTATGGCAGAGGGCCTTAGAAACAATGGCAGGATGTGTTGAGTAAGCCAATGGGCTTGTTATTTTCTGGGTGTCCCAGGCCCTCTGCATCACTATGGTCACAAGCGACTTTGTCCCATTGATCCGCTTTCCAGAAGTATCCACAGTTTACTGATGAGGTAGGCAGTTCCAAACCTTCATGCCCTCTGCCCAGTTTCATGACTCTTATCCAAGCTTTAAATGTTACTTTTGCATAGAGCATTTGCAACCTTATGAGCAAAAACTAAATTCTGAACAAGACTCCAGACTCCTTCTGACAGCCTGAAAGGACAGTTTAGGAAAAGTCGAGAGGGAAGCAATTTATTAAAAAAGGGGAAAAATGCTAACAAGATATTTCAAAATAATGGCAGCTGTGTGCACTTACAGTATGTGAGGGCCTCGTTCGGGCCCATCTTGGTAACGACATGAAACTGCTGCTTTCTCTTTCCCAGGCATATGTTTAAAGCGCCCTGCAAATGATTTCATGTTGGATCGGGCTTCATTACTCACAGTTCATATTTGGTCTAAATTACAGTAAATGTTATTTCAAGGTTTACAAGTTAATTATTATAGTATAGTATTTACTCCATTATATAGTAATTACTGCAGTATCTAATGCCTAAAGGGTTTTCCCCCGTATATGAAGGACGGATAATATTTTAGAGTGTTTTCAAGCAGAACAGGGCTCACTAGGATGTGTGTGAGTGGGGGAGGTGGAGGCTGGGAAGATGGTACCCAGAGATTGGAACGAAAGTACCCTCATTCTTCGGGATGCATGGTTACAGGACCACAGCTAGGCATGCTCACTGTGGCTCTCTACTAGTAGGGGGCTAAGAGGATGGTGCCGACTCCTGTGAATATGCAAGATGCCCATCTCACCTCATCTAGCAGGGCATAGTGGTGAAGCACACAGAAAAATACCCTTTGGACCTACAGATGAACAGATGAGGATTGGCTTTGCTCATCTCAGAGAGGCGGCTGCCTCATTTGCAATCAGCTCCCCCTCTTTTGGCTTGGCCCTTGTCGTTAAATGATCTCCTCACAAACAGCTACCCCAAATGCCCCACCCTCCTGCCTGCCACATCAGGGTCAGCTATGAGACACCAGATAGCCCCCAGCTCTGGGCTACATTTACACCTCTTTGCTCCATTCCAGCCTAGATTCTTTGTTCTGGCTGCCAAACCCAAAATGGATTCCATAAGCATCCTGCTTCCAAATGTTGTCCAAATGGCAACCTGCAGGCCTGGGAGCCCAAGAGCCTGACAGGCAGCTGAGCTGAATGACAGGCAGCCAGGCCTCGTGGGCTAGTGGGCAAGGATCCGCTTGCAACATCGTCTTCTCTACAGAAGCCCAGACACTCTTGCCTTGGTAAATGCTGAGCAGATTGAAAGAAGAATTTGGTAATCAAGAAGCTTCATGATCCACAGATCCTGGGCCCTCTTCTGGAGGAGAGAAGTCAGCAGGCAGACTGGGCAGGTCACTGTGCATTGAACAGGCACCTACTGTGCATCTCACCCAAGGGTGGCATGGCTGGAAGAAGCAAGCAAGCATGCGCCCTCACTCCTCCTGTGAAAGATGCTACCACTGCTCATTTCAAGGCCAGGAGAGGCAGAGACACAGGAGGGGAAGACAGAGAAATTGCTGGTGCGTTTTCTTCTAAATTGTTCTTGACACATTTTCTTCTTGGCAGGTGCAGGCAGGAGCCTAGAATTGGTGTGTTGAGGTAGATGTGCCCTGGGCCTGGCTTCTGTAGCTCACAGATGAGATTCCAGCTTTGGGAGGGTCCCTCCTGCCTTGGAGCATATGAACTGCCCCTCTGAACTGGCTTCACAGGGACCCTAGGGATTGTCCACAGCCATCAGGTGCATGCTCATCCCTTCCTCTTTCCACTTCCTTCTTCCACTGTCTCTCTGCAAACACACCCTTGTTTAATGAACACATATTTAATGCGAGAAGAGAATAAAGCACATCAGCTCCATGATTGCTTCATACACACTCTTTTTCACTACCTGTCACATCTTTACAAGGTAGTCAAAGCATTCTTGGCAGCAGAGATTATTTTTAAAAAATGGAACAAGCTTGGGCAGAATAGATCGTTACAGAGACAAGGACTCCCCATCTTGGTCCCTACCAGTCCTGCCTGTGAGTGCTGAACTCAAGCCTGGGACCTCTAAGAAGAAAGTGGGGTGACTCCTCCTTTGCTTCTTGCAAGTGTCTCCCTCACCCTTTCCTGGTCCTCTTTCTTCTTTCCCTAAAAAACTGCATGTTCAAAGAGACACGTACAACAGCCACACACAGCAGTTTGGACCAGAGAGCAGTGTGAGGACATGATGGTCCATATATTCAGTAAGAATGCTGAACCTGTCAGCAGAGTTTAAAGCTCCAACTGAGTCCAGCCAGCTGCTTTCATAGATTTGGGGAGCCGAGATAAGAAGAGTTGGTAGGGCATGCCTGCCTCTGAAGGCTTCTTCTCCCTGTTTCTGATCTTACCACCTCATCCATTTCTCAGCAAAGGCCACAATGACTCCCCTTCTCCTTATTTCACTTTTGATTCTGTATATGTGACCATCTTAGCAAGCTCTAGAAGACTTCTATCCAGTAAGCCTTTATACTATGAAGAGTTCTCAATCAAAAAAGCTGAATAGGAAGTTTGCTGTTTTAAGTCACTTAAGTGACCTGTCAATTAATCAGTTGTTTTCCTTCAAGTCACATTCTTTGAACTGTGTAGAAAAAAATATTATTTTTACTGTTGAGTGTAGCGTCTACATATACAATGTGGTGTTAGCCAAGCCATGGGCTATCTTAGGAGGAAGCACCGGGCATCCTTCTTCCTATGTGCCTTTTGCTGTCTCTGTTGACTTTAGGCTGAGCTAGTTCCAGTCCACAGTAACCTTGAGTGGCCCTGACCTTGGAAGACCAAGGGGGAAGAGATTACGCGTCAGTGTTACAGTCCCATAGGTGTGAGTCCTGGCCTCACCTTTCCCAGGTGTGTGACCTTGGATATGTCCCATAATCCAAGGGGTTCAATTCATAGAATAGTGATTTATGGACTAGGAATTTAAATTCATACTTTACAGAGCTGGCATAAGATAGAATATGGAATATGCTTTCCATAATACCTGGTATAGAATAAGTGCTAAGTAATGATCATTATCATTATTTACAATGATTATCATTTATGATGCTGTGAAGCAAGATCACAGAGTCCAAGGCCTGCTAGGTGGCTGTTTTGAAGGTCCTTTTAGCATATAGAGGGTGAGCTGATACAGAAATGCTTTTCATCATATTGCTGAAGTCAAATACCCTCATGCTGGGCTGTACAAGATAGTCTGGAAAAAAAATCAGAGTCTGTATTCCCCTGTACTCCAACCATCAAGTCCATGAGGTTTCAACACTTTTCTCCAGGCTTAATTAGGCTACATCCAAGGAGTTCTTCCAGTCACTCTGCTTTGGGGATAAATTCCATTAGTGACCCTGCAAAAGCAGATGTTCTTGGGCGCACTTCCTTCTGACCTGACCCCTTGTTCTGTATTCAGCATGTATTCCTACGAGACACTATCTTCCTGAAGCCGCAGCATCTCCCTAGCTGACGGGAGAGATCTGACCTGTGACCATCAGTTCGCAGTTGAACTAGGCTCTTATTTTTATAAGTTATTCCATAATCTCTTGAACCCTTCCCAATTTCAGTGAGAGAGAAAAAAGGTAAACAATACTAATGCCTGCCATAAGTATATTTATTTCCTAAGATGATGAATCCTACAGAGCACAAGAAAGGAAGGAGGAAATACCGGCAGTAGTTGTTCTTATCTTGCAGTTCAACTTCTTTTGTTCAAGTACAGGGACAGGACATGGGACAATTTTCTGTTTTGTGGTTGGTAATTTTTTTTCCTCTTTGCCGGTGCCCATATTATCCCCAAGTTCTTATATCCATTAGCCTAATTAATATTAAGAACATATGCATATGCAAATAAGACCCTCTTTGCCATATATTTTACTTTATAAGACAGGTTGAAGGGTGGTTGTGTGAGTCAATCAAATGTCATAAATTGGCTGTGCATAAGACCTCATTAATATTAATTGGGGCGTGGGCATTGTGCAGTAGTCCATGCTGCCATTAGAGATGGGCCCCTTGCTTTAATTGTTCCAAAGGTTTTGAAAACCAAAGCCTCTGACCTGATTTAAATATGTAATTTGTGCCCCCTCCCCCAGGTAGTCTACAGAGCAGCATCAGAAAGGTATTAAAAAAATACAGAGCAGACCTTTTCTAAGACAGATGGCACACAATGAGGTTAGAAAAAGTATCTTGAGATCCAACCTGCAAGAACAAAAAAAAATTGCTTGCATTGTTGTTTTCATTATCTTGCTTCTGTCATTTCATGAGCTTTGTATCTTGCAAGGAAAGAAAGAAGGGAGAAAAACTGTGAAATTAATCTTTTGTGCATGGCCCGATAAAGAAGAGACATGCTCAGACAAAAGATAGACTGAGAGAAGGTACCGTGATTGATGACTAAAGTAAAGGTGTCAGAAGAGTATTATGTAAATTACTAGAGGCACACACCATTTCAGAGAGAATGAGAGGGAGAGCGGGCAGGGGGAGCGAGTAGAGGGAGAAGGCGAGAGAGGGAGTGAAGGACTGCGAGTGAAAAAAGGGTTGCAGAGTCCATGTCACCAAAGAACTGGTCCCCAAACACCCATTTCTTGCCATCTTTCATCTCCTCCGACAAGCTCACCTCGCATTCTCTCTGGGCTGCAGGATGTAACAAAGCGGGTGGGGGTGGGGAGAGCTGTCAACATTAGCATGATTCTAGTCAAGGAAAGGTTTAGGGAAAGCAGTGTCTGAAGTGAGATCATCAAGGAGGGAAGTTTCTGTTCAAGGGAAAGGGAGCTGGCTGGCGACTGTCTCAGTGCGGAGCATGTCAAAAGATGTGGGGACAAGCAGCAGGCCGTTCTCATTCTTATGCTAGAAATGGGCTCCCAAAGTGCCATGCCCTTCCCCTGAGTCTCTGGGTATATCTACATACTGGTGTCTGGTACATGCATGACCACTGAACAAAGGTGGGTGGAGAGTGACTTAAAAGGCCAGGGGCCAGGAGCCATGCTACAAAAATCTCTGCTCCATTTTCCTCCCTTTGGCTACATTTCCTAAGTAATGAAATGAATACAGGTGTTGAAAATTGCCTCCATTTTCCTGACCAGAAGAGATGTGAAGTAACAGTGGGATTATATTCAATTATAGGAATGGGCTTTGCCGCAATGGCCCTTCTACGCTGCTGGTCCGAAGCCCCTGCCAGGTGATGTGGGGATGCACCAACGGCGTTCAATTTTCTCCTGCTTTGAGGTCCAGCACTGGTGTCTATGGATTTCAAAAGGAAAATAAACTCCTCCCAAATTCTTAGAAGCCAGATCTGGAGATGGTAGATATTCAGTGAGAACTCACCAGAACGCTGGTTTATAGCCAGTCCCCCTTCTGACTGAAGCAGCCTCTGTCCCATTTGTCAGGGTCTGTGAGGTACTGGTGAATAAATATCTTAAATATCGCCTCTTTGAAAAGCCCAGAGAGATGAAGGCTAATGTGTAGGTAGAGATTTTCTCCACACCTGTCTTCCTGCTCAGCCAGGTGGGAAGGTGAAGAGAATACTACGAACCCTCATTCAGTAAAAGCTCTGTAAAGATTGCATTTGGAATTCCAAGTGTAATTAATTAATTAATTTTAAAATTAATGGGGAAATAAAATCTAAAGAAAATGTGCTCAAGTGCAAGTCCTGATTTCCCCATGTTGATTATTTTTGAAATAACAAATGAGTAAGAGTGAAAAAGGAGGTGGGCATGGTGGCGTATGACTGTAATCCCAGTACTTAGGAGGCTGAGACAGGAGGATCACAGGTCTGAGGCCAGTCTCAGAAACTTATCATGTCCCTCAGCAACTTAGTGAGATCCTGTTTCAAAAAATGAAAAGGGCTGGGGGTGTAGCTCAGAGGTAGAATATCCCTGGGTTCAATCCCCAGTGACAAAAAAAAAAAGTGAAAAAGGTCTACTTGGAATAGGGGTATAAATGGGACACACATATAGTCCAAAAGTTGTCCCATAACACCCTTCTTTCAAGGGCACTAAAGCTTAAAAATGTAGTCCTCACCACCCACCCACCCAAGCTCCCCTGTACTGGTCCCTTCCTCCTTCGACTTCCCATATTCCTACTGCCTGGCCATTCAGCCTGTCACTCTGCTTCTTCCTTTCTGTATTCTACACTCAAAAGTAATTGAGCCCTACTATGTGTCAAGCACTCTGCTAGACTGTTACTTCGATAGACTCTGCTAGACGATAGGTAAAATTGAACAAGACTTACTTTCTCTGGTGGAGGTAGCATTAGTTTTAAGGAAGTAACAAGCGTCCTGTGTCCGTACCTTACAATTCATATCATTCTCCTCAATGGCGAGTGCAGTGCTTACCGCCATGGGCTCAGTCCTTGCTGATGGAAATTGAATTAGCCAGAATCAGACTTAGCCAGAGATCCACCTGGGCATGAAGAACACGCTAAGCAGGAAACCTCCCTCAGGACAGCAAATCACACAGGAAAGATGTCTGTCTTCTTTCATTCCCCATAGTTTAACTCTGTTATCTTTTAGGAAACCTTTGGTCATGGAACAAACCCTCATTCAAAGAAACTCAAGGGAGAAGTTTTTTATTACAGAGAGAACTCAGAGTACCCAAGAGAGAGAAGTATATTTGAGACTCAAGAAATAATAGAACTGTGGCCTGGAGAGGAGTCTAACCCTTATTCTCTCCATACTTCTAACTCAGGTAGCACATGAGTATTTCACACTTTATAAGTGTTTATTCTCCATTTTGCTCTACATACCCATTTCCTTTGCTTACTTTCCTCATAGCCACAGTCTTGACAGCATCTTTGTTAGCTTTCCATTACTGTAATAAATACCTGAGATAGCTTATAAGGAGAAAAGGTTGATTTTGGCTCCCAGTTGCAGAGGTTCCAGTCCGTGATCAATGGGCCTATTGCTATGGACCTGTGGTGAGACAGCGCATAATGGTGGGGAGTGTGCAGTGGAGCAAAGCTGTGGCCAGAAAGAGGAAGGAATACACTGGGCTCCCACAATCCCCTTTGAGGGCATGCCCGTAGTGACCCAAACCCTCCCTCTAGGCCCACTTTCTAAAGTTTCCACCATTTCCCAGTAGTGCCACTCTGAAGACCAAGCCTTGAACACATGGGCCTTTGAGGTACATTAACCATGACAACAGCACTATTATAACTAATAACAATAATAGCTAGCACTATCCTAAGCACATAGTACATTTTCACTCACTTGACACAACCTTATTATTTTTATTATTTATTTTCAGTTTTTTATTATTATTTTTATCCCCATTTTACCACTATGGAAGTTGAGGCAGAGAAGTGACTATGGAGGTTGCACTGTTAGGGAGAAGTGGAGCTGGCAGTGGAGCCCTGGCCAGCTCGCCCCAGGGACTATGCTCTCAGCAACTAAGGGAGACTGCCTGAACCCACTGCTTTCCATGACCTTCCAGATCCAGTTAAAAGGAACCACTGTGCAGGGAAGTGAAATGGGTCAGGTCGAGATGCAGGCTCCGTCTTTGGTTCTCTTGGCCATGGTCAAGGTGGCAGGACAGTGTTTGCAATGCTGCAGGGTAGGTGCTAGAAGAACTTGATTTGGAGAAGTCCTAAGAGGTTTAAATTTTTGATGCAGACACTTTGATTTAAAAAAAAAATCTCTTCCAAAACATGATACCACCAATATAATAAAAGAATCTCAATGAAGACATCTTGGGCAGCCGCAACACTAGAGGAAACCCATGACTGGGCATTGCACATTTGTTTCTTATAGGAAAATCATATTTCAGCCCCCAAAGGCCATCTAAAATTTGCACTTCAGGACAATAAAATAAAGAATAAAAGCTAGCAGTGAGAGCCAGGCATGGTGGTGCACACCTGTAATCCCTGTACTTGGGAGGCTGAGACAGGAGGATCCCAGGTTCAAGGTTAGCCTCAACAATTTAGCAAGACCCTATTTCAATATAAAAATAAAAAGGACTGCGATGTAGTGTGGAGGTAGAATGCCCCTGGGTTCTAGTAGAAAAAAAAAATGCTAGCAGTGAGCGGAATAAAGGAACAAAAATTGAAAAAGGTTTCTGAGTGGAATCATAGCAGGACACGTGCACCATGACACCACAGCTGCCCAGAGTCCCAGAGCCCTGGGGCGGCCCGTCTTGGAGCAGTAGTGGGTCAACCAGCTCTGGCCTGGAAGCCAGGAGGTCTTGGTCCTACTCCCAGCCCCATGGCCACTGAGTCACCTGAGTCTGAGCACATCACTACACATTGGGCCTCAGCTCCCACTACTGTGACTTTGAGGTGTCAGGCAGTACTCATCTCCTCTCTCTAGGAGATCCCGCCCTGGGGTCCTTCAGCTCTTCCCCTTGGTGATCAATGGTTTCCAGCAGCCACTCACATTCTGACCCTTTCTTCCTTTTCCCTGACCTGTAGATTCTCTGGAGGGAACAAAGCAATGGCTGTAGAGGCAGCAGAAATAGCTCTCTGCAGAAGCCATAAGAGGCTGGAAGAGACGGGTCTATTTCTTTTTACTGAGTGTTTTCAGACACACTGGAAATGGTGAACAACTTCCGGGGAGCAGGCCTCGCCTGAAGGCCCTGCCACCGTCACCGGTCTTTCTCTAACAGCCCCTTGCAGTCCCAGCCCCAAGTCTTCTCAAGAAAGCTTTTTCCTTTCATGTGTCTGACCTTATGATTCATCTGGCTCCTGTTTTAAAACCAATTATTACGTATTGTCTTTTGAATTCCACCCCTGACACCACTTTGCCCTGACTTAATTCTATGACTGTTTTTTATTCAAAACTTTCATTTTTGAGGAAGGTGCACACATTACAAATGTCCCTGTTCTAGAAGCCCTAAGGAAAGGAAAACGACAGTTCTAGTGGTGGAAACCAGAAAATGACAAGAGGATGCATGCTGTTAAAATGTGCACTTGTCTCATGTGATATGGATAAAGGGAAATCCAAAAACCAGGACATAAGCAATGAGTCTTGACCTAGAAAGGGGTCCTATGCCAAGGCTTCTGCATAGGAGGCTGAATTTTGCCCTTTAGCGCTGAACAATATTTCTGTCTGTTACACCTCTCTCTGTGGTTGTCCTGCCAATACCACTGCCGCTTTCAGAAGCCGTGCCTCCTCTTGCTTTCCCTTTGGGTGACCACTACCTGCACCCTGGTCTTCAACTGTACTATACAATTATCCAGCAAATCTACTCAAGGCTCTTTTTCATAAGTGTCCCTGAAATCCATTCTCTCTCCATCCAAACTGATCCAGCTCAGATTTGCCTACTCCTTTCCTAGTTTATCAGAAGCTGTGGCTTCCATATTATTCCCTTCCCCCCATCTCCTTACATCCAGATCATTTTCCACAATGTTCCAGTATTTTCCTAAACCAAAGATCTGATTTTGCCACTTTCAGTTTATAAGCTAAGCTCCCACAAATCTCCAAGCATATGTAGAATAAATTCAAATGTATTAGTCCCTTTGCAACCTGACCCAATCTACTGCTTTGGTCTCTTCTTTTCTCTACCACATCTTATCACATAGTAGACAGCAGGGTCATCCCAGACTTGACTCTTCCAGAACATACTGTACCCTCTCCTGCCTTCACCTTTGTCCATATTGTTTCCTCTACTAGGAATAACATTTTCCCAACCCCTCCCTCCTTGAATCCTGTCTATATCTTAGCTGTACTTCAGGCCCAAATATCCCTTCCTCAGGAGAGCAGCCTCTGCTTGCTCTCCAAATGTAGTTATTGCTGTCTCCTCTGAGGTTCCTTCGTCCAGCACTTCTTACAGCTACGAAGCTTTTTAAAATGCTGATTTCCTGTTCCAATTAAATCAGAATCCCCGGGAATGAGGTCCTGGGGAGTCCACATTTCTTAGGATCTCACAGGTTGTTTTCATATGGCCCAATTTTGAAAAGTCTTGATTTGAATTCTACTTTTCACATTTAATTAGCATTTATTCCTTGAGCAAATATATCGTGTGAAACAATCGTTCTGTATATGGGGATAGTACAGTGAATCAGGTCCACTATAAAAAGAAATAATAATATGAAATTTGGATTATATATTTTATCACATTTTATAATATATTATAAACATGCATCATATAAAATATCTTATAGTCTAGTCACTTGTACATATCTTTTTATTGCTGTTCCTTGAGAATAACTGTTTCTCATTTATCTTTGTATCTCTTAGCATCTAACACAATGACTCATACTCAATAAACAGATGGTGACTCGTTAATTAATATATTTACTAATTTGTTAACTTTCAGATTAATGTGAAGGAATGACATTTTAACTTCAAACTCTTCTGGCCTGAAAGAAACAGGAAGCTTTCCTCACATTGCTGACTCTGAAACAGTGCCTCAACCCCTCATCTGTTGGTCCAGGATTAAGCAAGCCCCTGACCGTGAACCATGTCCTGTGTCCTCTCTCTGAACAGATGAGAACCTGCTGGCCTCTGACAAGCCCCCAGCAGACCCCAGAGGAATTCACTGACTTTTGAAGAAGGCAGGAACATACACTAATCTCTTGTTACTCTTTAAGGAAGTACAGGTTATCAAGTTCAATGGTTATCAAGCTCAGTCTCCAGCTCCAACCAACAGAAGGGCACAGGCTGCTCCTTTCTTTGCAGGCTGGGAGGTGGAGGCCCAGAGCAGCTTCGTCCTACGAAAGGTCAGGGTATCATTACTAGCCTGCTGCCGGAGCTGTGTATGCCCGAGAGTGAAAATGATAACTATGTATAGCCCTTATAGAGACACTAAATAAATTGAGTGCTTCATACTCTGCTACTCTTCAAGGAGGACTTCAACTTGTAAACAAAATCAACATCCCTTGGAAGAAGCTCAGATGAGTGAATCATTTGTTAATGTTAAAATTTCCTGATTAAAGCCCTCCCCCTTTAAGAAATGTGAATACCCACAGACATTTTCCAAATGGTAAGTCACATGTGACAACATGATTGCCATATTTCTGATAAAGAAAACATCTGAAATGGGCATCTCACCGAGGTGAGAAATTAAACCAATGTACAATTGTACGATGTCTATTTTTTACATCATCTATCTTCCCCTTTTTTTGTTGCAAATACACCTTTGAAAGGGAAACATTATTTTCATTTTGTTAGATCTGTCCCCTTCTTTTTCTTTTATATCAGTGAAACTCCCAACCACAAGATGAAATAAGGGAAATCAACCTTCCAGCTGAACCTATCGATTCTACCTTCCTTTCAATTTTCCCCTTAAAATGCTTCAGATGAATAATATTTCACTTCTCAGAAAAGAGAAAATTGATATCCTGGGCAAGCCATAATGCAAATGAACATTAAAAGTATCACAGCATCTACCATTTTTAATGATTAGTTTTGTGGGGGAGGAGATCCTTGCTCAGTAACATCCTGACACAGATGGAGTGAGCTTTATGTTCTTGACCACTGCCTCCTATGTTACCACCTGGAATATTATCAGCCACACACTTAGGAGCCAAGAGCCTTCCCTCCCTCCCCAGGCTGCCTGCTCAGGACCAGAAACCATGGCCCCCAGGAGACTCCACCACCTGGATTCACAAACTACCTGCCCCTCCCCTCCTCACTTCCAAAATGTGTTTTCACTCCCCCAGTGAGAAAAACAAAGCCCATACCCTTTATAGATATACCAGTCCCATTGTATCTGTGATATAATGTGAGGCGTTGGCATTTTAACAGAGACTCTGTGGAATTGCTTCCCCCCCCCAATAAAAAGAACCATCGTAATAGAGACATGATGCCAAGCCACTGAGAAGACTTTGGGGGAGACCCTCCCTCCCCCAGATCATACCGGAAAGCCGAGTGCCAGCTCCACATCCTCACAGTGCTGGCCCTATTTGAAAGATTGAAAGTCTCTTTTTACACAGACTCTCTCAAAGGAAGTTGTCACTTAAGGCTGCACAAACCAAAACTCTTCCAAAATCAGGTGCTTGGGGAAAAAAAAATTGGAAGTACTTTTAATAATTTAAATGGCTCTTCTCTGCACATGCCCAGAACCCAAATCCCTTTTCTAACTGAAGTGCTTATATAAAAATTTGACAGCTCTTATAATTTTAAATTGCTCTACACTGAGTATGCCTAGAACCTTGATCACTTCCAAATTCAAGGGCTTATAAAAATTTGAAGCACTCCAATAATTTTAAATTGCAATGCACAGTGTAGAGTGATTTAAAATTATTGGACTGCTTCAATTTTTTTAAAAGGTCTTCAATTTGGAAGTGAGTCAAGCAGCATTCTAATACAGTAGTTTAAGACATAGTATGCTAATCTAAAACTTAACACCTAAAAATAATGAAAATTAAATCACATGAGCTCCTTTTTTTTTCCTTTTTGAATAGGGAAGGGACACTCAGAACACACCTGAACATTTGGGGTGTGTCTGGGAAGAGTGTAGGCACTTGTGGCACAGAGGAGAGAAGGTGGAAGAGAAAGCAAATGCAGGAGAGGGGGCAGAATCGCTGTCCCATTTCAGAGGCCTCGCCCAGCCCTGGGGGTTCCAGATGGAGAACAGGGGAAATAGAAGGAAGTAGGAAGAGCCAGAATTGCTCAGAGAAAAACTTGAATATGACTTGAAGCACTGAATGCTGTAAACTTTTCAATATCAGGGATGCAATTTGGATCACAGCTCTCTCTAAAATCAAATCACTCCATTTGTCGATGTTGTTTATTTGATGGAGCTTTCAAATACAATTCGTCTCTGTGCTGCTTCAGGGTCTCCTCTCATGATTAACCAGCCTTTCAGGGGGCCGGCTGATAATCCCACTGGCCTCAGTCATAGCTACTCACCAGCAAAGACAGCATTCGTGTTTGTCTATCTCATGGAGAACTGTACCCCTTTTTAGCTCAGAATAGCCACCTAGGTAGGTTTTCTTTGTTTCCAAGGTATCAGTGTTGTTTTCTCCTAATCTTCCTTTCTTCTTGCCTACTTCCTAATTTAATTTGTCTTTTCTTCCTCCTCTATCACTACCTTGTTCTTCAACTACTGAAAGCCTCATAAATTTAAAGATCAGAGTGACTTTTTATGCAATGATCCTTTCTAATCTAACCCATAGGAAAAGACCCAGGTCCTAGAAAATAGTCACAGCAACAAGGCAGAAGACCCTGGGCAGGTCCTCTAGATGAAAAACACCTGCCTCAAAGGCTCCCTCACCATTTACTGCAGAGCACACCTGTGCTCTTGCGCAGCTTCTGAACATCCTTTGCCCATGTACTTGTGAGTTGTTTTGCTCTACTGGCTGGATAACGTGGGCTTTAAAATAGTGTGTAACTGCATATTTAAATGATAGCACGTGATGTTTTCCAGGGATCCACTGCAATCAGGCCCAAAGTGAGCAGAAGTGTCAGATGCTAAATCTTGGCCTCTTTGTCGCCATGAGGGGCCATGCAGGTCAGCTACATTGTCCAGGAAATGAAAGTGGGAGAGAGAAAGAGAAAGAGAGAGAAGCATGGCATAGTTAAGAAAAGTAGGGGGAGCGCCTTGAAACGAAGTACAACTCACTAGGAGGAAAGGTTCCTAGGAAGAGGATAAAAGGGAATGCAGAGCTGGGCAAAACTAAAGGGTGGGAAGCATTGCAATGAAATATGATTTGGAGGTTAGTTAGTGAAAGGGAAGAGGGGACGTAGGGCCTGTTAAGATAGAAGCTACTTTTTCCTTCTGGTTTAAGTGATGCTTCTGCTGTCCTGGTTGGAACTTTCTCTTGTACATGAGCAACACACATACCTAGGCAAGTGCCTATGAGACAGCTTAAAATCCTCTGTGCCCATTGGTCCTGCTGCTTCCCGCACAAGACTTACTGTATATAAACCTGGACCTCAAGGTCAAACTGATTTCTTATAATTTCCAATTATTTCCCAATTTGGATGATAACCTTTATTGTTATTCTTTGCAATAATGAATGAATAAATTAATAAAAGCCCATTGGCAGCAAAGAATATGAAGCAATAAAATTTCAAAAGAGCCTAGATTAAAACTAACTGCTGAAGCCGTGGGTAATCAGGAGCCTTTAAAATAGGCTGGAGGGCCGTACTCGGGGAGAAGAAGGAAATAAATATGTAGGGGAAAAGATGCTTCAAATAGCAGCACTCTTAATGGGTATGTGAATAAAACAAACAGCTGGATCCAAAACCTAGCCCTTGATTAGTATTCTAACTAGATTATCTCAGGGAGGGCAGGTCAGGGTGAGCAGTCAAATGCAGGGTTGCTCAAACACACGCAAGTGCCAAGTTCTTAAGGCCGGCAAGTTCCTCGATGGCATGTGGGAATAAATGTAGTCCCCCAGTTGTGAAACACACCAGGAAATGATTAAGGATACTTTGCTAAGGAGCAAACAGATTTTTGGGTCACGTGTCTGCAGAGATGTCACCATTTAATAAAATGACAAAATCTATCTATCACACAGGCAGGAACACAGAACAATATAAAGAGGTTAACAGAAATTGATGGCATCCAAGGTTTAATTTTACACTGGATCGGAGTCTTTGGTGATTGAAATAGACAAAGATGTATAGGGTTATCTTGTTGAAGAGGCTGCGCTAATTACTGGCACTTGTCATTTCTCCATAGCTTTATCTAAGTCGGGAGGGCTAACTAGCCCCCTTTTCCCCAGTGTGCGTTGTTTGTTCAGGAGCTTTTGCTGAGGAAGCCTTTTTTCATAACTGCACCTCATTATTAACAGGTTCATAAATAAATGAATCCTAATATTTTTCTCCGTTAGCATTTATGATAGGGACATTTGGTCTACAAAAGATTACACTTGTCTTTAATAAAAATAGGCACTTGTACATGAAGCCTATTAGGCCCTTGTTACTCTGGAGGAGGAGGGAAGGGGAGGAACCAGAGTTTAAATATGAAACAATAATAATAACCCGGTGTGCTGGCGGCACTATAAAGAGAAAATATTGAATGGAGCTTCATGACTGTCCCCCCGTCACTAACTCTTCAGCCTCCTCTGCTGACCTCCAGCCCTCCAAAATGTGAAGGCAATGTCAAGATATATTCAGCTAGAATGTTCTATATCACTAGTGCCTTGTTAAATATTGCAAAGGATACAAAATTTTAAACAAAACAAAACAAAACATAAAAACAATTCAGAGAGCTGCTCATCCACATGGAGCCACTGGTGTGAGGATCCCAGTGCTGGAGGATTCAGAATCAGCAACACTTGTATTGGGCTGGGATAACTTTAAAGATGTTTCCTGAAAGATCTAGAGTTTGTGGGGACCATGAGAGTTGTTTGGGGAGTTTAGATGAATATGAGGAAGGACAAAGCATTCAAGGTTGGGGACTCTACATGGAAAAACACACAGAAACAGATAGGAAAGCAGCGTGCGGGGGCAAATGAAAAGTCCGTTTGGAATGAAAAATTTGTCAGTGAAGCTCCCTTTATTATTATGGGAAATATTGTTGAACATGGGCCTTGATGGATCATGATGGGCAGTTGGAACTTGATCTGATGATATGAAATCCTGTTAGTTCAAAATCAGACAACTGCCACAGGGCATTGAATGAAATAATAGTCAAGCACAGAGACATCTCAGAAAGTAAATACCACCATGCAAATGTAAGAGGACTACATAGCACTGGCCACAGTAAAGAGAGAGGCTAAGAGCCTGGGAGACTTTACAAACAAGACTTGGTGGCCCTTGGGATGACAGTGGAAGAGAAATTAAAGGTGCTTAGCTGGGTATGGTGTAACATGCCTATAATCCCAGTACTTGGGAGGCTGAGACAGGAGGATCGCAGGTTCAAGGTCAGCTTCAGCAACTTAGTGAGACTTTCAGCAACCTAGTGAGACCCTGTTTCAAAAACAAAAAATAAAAGGGCTGGGGGTGTAACTTGGAGGTAGAATGCCCCTGAGTTCAATCCCCAGTACCAAAAAAAAGTGCCCAATAAGGATGAAAGGTTGAGAGAGGAGACAAGACTGGGGAGGGACATCAAGTCAAATACTGGGGGGAGGAGGAAACGAGGAAACTGAGAAAACTAGAGCTGGCTGTAGGCATGTTAAACCAGAAATGATGACAGCCCACGGAAACAGTGCAAACACAGGCTGGTGGTATAGACCAGACTACAGGCAATATTGCTTCATAAGTGTGTCTGAGTTCAGAAACTGAGAATGTCTGGAGGAAGGCGTGGAGAGCCAGGGATAAAGTCTTGGCGGATATCCATGGTGAACCATCTCCTGGCCACAGGTCTGACCCTCCTTGAAGCCTTTTCCTCAATGTATGGTAAACACTGCCAGAACAAAGGAAGAAAGTGGATCCCCAAGGGGGCAGGAGAGCCAGCATCGGGAGGAGCCAAGAGGAGCCCCTGCAAACTGCCAGCAACAGAAGGAACCCAGAGGACAACGTGGACGCTAATACAGGGGACCAGGCCTCAGAGCCAGGACGAGCAGGCGGACACAGGTGAGTGGATGGGGAAGGAGGGCACAGCCTGGGGCCACGGCCTGGCACACCTTGGTGCTACTGACATCTTTTCTTGGGCCTCTCTGGACATGATGTGTTTTGAGTGAGTAGCACTAAGGCTTAGTGGGCCAGGGGCATACAGAAGAGACAAAGAAACCAAAGATTATTATTTTTCTGCCTCATTCCAACTGGTTACAAAAATCTATGATTCTAAATGTTTCTGTGTGTAAAACTTTAATACCAAACGGAACAATGCTCCTCAAAACCAAAGTATGCCACTCATTATGAAATTCCAACACTCTAAGAATGTAAAATCTTACATTTTTTTAGAGTTGGAGTATTAATATTTATTAGCTGATTTCATGATACTTTAGGCAAGTCCTTTGTTATGGTGCAAAACTCTGGATGTCCCTCTGACTATTTGGGGAAAGTAGCCTTTCTTCAAAAAATAACAAATGAGCTGTGTTATATGGGGACTTTACCTGCAAAGGTGAGTGAGGGAGAAGGAGTGAAAAATATCCATGTACCTACCTATTTTCCTGGCATGCCTCAAATTTCTAGTGGGATGCTAAAAAGATATATATGTTTTTAAAGGCACCCTTCTTACTTGAGGACATCCATTTTGTACTTGTGTCCCTCTCATTTGCACATGAAAAAATCCATCACTGTGTATACAAATGCCAAATTGCAATGCAAATAGGCATTTGTGTGCCCAATTACCCATTTTGTGTGTTTGCAAAACGGATGTGCTGACAAATTCTGCAGGTGTGAGTTGGTAGCCTGCTGGAAATTTGGCTCCCACTGAGTCAGCACCAAATAAGGTGGTGGCTCCTGACAATGTGGCTAGAGGGAGAAAGTCCATCCCAGGGACAGCTCTTCCACGTGGTGACAGGTGTAGACCACAAACAGACAATCCCTGCAGGGTGGGAGGTAAAGACAAATGAATCTAAAAAGCTGAAGAACTTAGGATCCACAGTTGATGACCCATGTGTCCTAGAAGCACGAAGGATTTCCTCAGGTGTGACCCTAAATCCTTTAGTGTATAGCTTTTTTATTGGCAAACTTTATTTTTTATTTATTATAGTTAGAACCCTTAAAATGAGAGCTACCCTCTTAAAATTTTAAATGAGCAATACTGAATCATTAACTATAGGCACAAAGCTGTACAGCAGATCTCTAGAATTTATTCATATGGTGAACTGAAGCTTATATCCCTTTGATTAGTGGCTCCCCACTTTACCCTTCCCCTCTACCCCTGGCACCACATTCTACTCTTTAACTCTATATGTTTGACGTATTTTAAATTCCTCACATAAGTGGAATCATTCAGTACTTGCCTTTTTTGTGACTGGCTTCTCTCACTTAGCTTAATGTCCTTAAGGTTCATACAAGTTGCTTCATAGTGAAGAATCTTTTATAAGGTTGAGTAATAATCCATTGTGTGTCTGTGCACTACATTTTTTATCCATTTATCTGCCCATGGACATTGAAGTTGTTTCTGTATCATGATCATTGTGAACAGTGCTAAACACAGCACATTAATATCCCTATAAGATCCTGACTTCACCTTTTTTGGATAAACACCCAGAAGTGGGATTGTTTGTGTGATCATATGGTAGTTCTATATTTATTGTTTATTTATTTATTTATTTATTATTTTTGGTACTGGAGATAGAACCGGGGCATTCTATCTCTGAGTTACACCCCAACCCTTTTTTCACTTTTTGCTTTGAAACAGGTTGTCTCTAGGTTACTGAAAGTCTCACTATGTTGCTGAGGCTGTCCTCAAACTTGTGATCCTCCTGTCTCAGCCTTCCAAGCACTGGGATTATAGGTGTGTGCCACCATGCCCAGCTTATTTTTAATTCTCTGAGGAACTGCCATACTATTTCCTATTGTGGCCACACCATTTTGCATTGCCACCAATAGCATACTGGGAAACCCTATTCTTCAATGAATATTACAATCTTTTTAGAGTATGACTCACAGTGTAAAACAGATTTCTCATCCAGCACTCAGAGTATCCTGGTATATCCAAAAGCTTTCCCTGGTCCATTTGCAAGCCTGCTGCCACTGCCATGTTCCTTACCAGACCTTTCTGTCAGAACTCTCGGGCAGTTGAGAAGAACCAGCAACACTCTATTGACCTATTCCTGCAGTCAGATGCCACCTGGATGAGCGCTTGCCATTCCCTCCCCAAATCAGTGATGATTTCAACAAAAATTCTGCCCCTCAAAATACTGGCAAAGTTGCAAGGAAGGGGTAAATGGCCAAGGTGGATGATCTTCAATTTATGTGTGTGTGTGTGGTGTGTGTGTGTGTGTGTGTGTGTGTGTGTGTTGCTTCTCAGATAAGTCAAGCTAAAAAATAGTACATCTGGTTATTCAATGTGTTCTGGGTCAATTTATGTTCTAGATATTCTTCATTTTACTTGCTTTTTGTTTGTTCTTCATTGGGGTGATATGTCAAAAATAAAAATACATAGGGTTTTTCCTTGGATGCTTGACTATATAAAACCATTTAAATATCATTGTCATCATATACATTTCATTTTTAATCCTTTTTTATCTAACAGGACTTCAGTTTTAGAAAAATCAGAACAAAATATAGGCAACCTGCTTAATCATAAAAGTACCACTTTCTTTAGGATGTCAGTAATTCTCAAAATTGCCTTAGATATTTGCTAGATATCAGAAATGGGTAATGTAGTATTTTAAGTGGCAGAAATGCATTAGTACTATGTAAGTACATGATCCTTAATGTACTAATCTCGGCAATATGTGTAATGAGGACTTTCAGTAACACTTATTTTAAGTGTCCTCTGAGAAATGCTAATTTACAATGAAACACCTATGGAAGTACATGTGACATCTACATGAATACCAAATGAATTCATTTTGATCAATGCTATTTCAATGAATATAAAATGAATTCACAATGATAGGACATTTAAAGTATTACCAAATTTTATTTTAATATTACATGTACTATGGAGATTAGCATATGTTAAGAATCAGATTGAATATATATATACACACACATAAACATCGACATATTTATACATGTACCAAAAATATATGTCCATAGTAATTACTTCATTAGGCGTATCCTTTTTAAAAGAAACAGTTTATCCACACAATACACAAAATCTTATATTTACAAAATACATTAAATGTACAGAATTGAATACTAGATATTAACAAAGACAGAAATTGTATCAAGACAACAAGTAAACAAACAGACTGTGGATTTTTAGATTTGTGGATTTAGATGCTCTTAAAGGTACATCTTGAATTTTTCCAACTCTTTCATGATGCTAGTGGTTAGTGAATTGATTCCTATTATCTGTTAAAACTCACTGGTGGTTTCTGTGGCTAGCCAATAATAACCAACAATGGGTGAACAGATGTATATAAGAATAGATGAATAGTTGTATTATTGTGTGTAGTATATTTAAATATGATCTCTAAGAAGTTGTACTTTATATTTAGAGTTAATAAGTCATAATTTATAGGGAATATGAGTTGTTTATTTTTGTCAATCAGGCTTTTTTTTAATGACACTGAGGTCCACAGACTATACGCTTTCCTTAACCTAGACTTAGGCTGAGCCATTCTGTTAAGTGATATAATCACATTATTAATCAACAAGGATTGACCTTGAAGAGCTGTGTCTCTAGTCCATTTAAAGTTTTAAGGAGCTAACATGAACTGGCCAATATTAGTCTCCAGGATGAAACCAGAACAAGGTCATGCTGTGGTCTGTATCCCACCTCAGATCACAAAAGATGTCAGGTACATATATCAAATTTCTGTCGATGGTGTAAGTGACCTACACACCGAAACCAAACTGCACTCAAATAGTAACCAACCCCTATTCATTCCTATCAGGCCTTCCTCCTCAGCATCACTCAGCTCCTTTTCCTTCTTCCTCCTTCACCGACACTACCCTGGGTCAGAACCGAATCATCTCTAGCCTGGGTACTTGCAGTAGCCTTGTAACTGGTCTAGCTCTCTGCTTCTCTACCTCGATTGGCACTGCATGCTGTCAACAACCAGATTAACTTTCTAATAAGCATGTTGGATTAGATGACACACGCTCCAAATCTCTGGACAGGTCCCTCTCATCTATAGGATTCAAACTGAATGACTTGTGTGGTATATAGGGCTCCGCCAGCCTGTCCAGCTGCACCCTCCTCGACCATCTCCCACCCCAATTCATGCTCCAATAGCTCTGAGTTGCAATGGTTTTTTCATGTCTCTGTGTCTTTCTGCATGGTTCCTTCTGCCTGGCATGTTCTCCCTTCACCTGTCTGCCTGAAAAACACCTGCTCGTTCTTTGAATTTCAGCTCAAAAGCTTTTTCTTCCACGAGGCCTTTCTTGTCCCCTTGCTGCCATCTGAATCCCATAGACTCCACGATGGCATTTTCCACACAGAATTATAATCTTCTGTTAACACGTCCATAGAGTAACTAGACTATAAAATCTTGAGCCAAGAACAATATTTTATTTATCTTTGTCTCCCGAGCCATTGCCCAGTGTCTAACACATAATGCTTATTCAATGGATGTTGAATAAATAGACTTGTCTCCTAAAGATTCTATTGTCCTCTCCGTTGTCCATTCTTCAAGCAGACATTTAGAAATTTGCGCTCACAAATTGCTCCGTAAGCACCATTCTAATTTTAATTGACTCCAAGAGCAAATTCTAAATCTGTGTGGGCAAAAGTATAAGCTTGAAGTCCAAGTAATTCTCTAGCCTCCCCCAAACTTCCTAGGAAATCAAATCCTTTTAACATTAACCTAAAAATAAAAAATATCCTGTGGGTAAAAATATGAGCTTGAAGTCCAAGTCATTCTCTCATATCCCTTAAAACCTCCTAGAAAACCAAATTCTTTTAACATTAACATAAAATATCCAGGGTTAGCCTGGCATGGTGGTGTATGCCTATAATCCCAGTACTTGGGAGGCTGAGAAAGGAGGATCAAAGGTTCAAACCTAGCCTCAGCAGCTTAGACTGTCATCAGCCTAGTGAGACCCTGTTTCAAAATAAAAAATAAAATAGGGCTGGGACTTTAGCTCAGAGGTAAAATGCCCCTGGGTTCAATCCCCAGTACCACAAAATAAATAAATAAATAAATAAATAAATATGTACGTACATACATACATACATACATACATAAATGCATAAAGAAATCCAGGGTTCATTAATTACCTGCTATGTGTTGGGTATGATACTAACTGCTTTCTAACGGCTTTACCTAAATTACTTCATGAAAAGCTCACAATTGTCATATGACAATACTATTACTATACTCATCTTACAAATGAATGAATCAGAGTTAAGAGAAGTTTGGTGACTTGATGAAGACTACAGGAATGGGGTCAAATGCAACCCTGGTTCACTCCAGGGGCTTGTAACCCACCACCATAGAGTCTCCTCAGTGCGCCAGAAGCTTCTAATTTCTGGATGAGAGATTCTAGTAATTCCAGGGTGGAGAGCCCCTGTTCATCTTGTAAATCTAAAAGTCAAAACAATCCCCTCACTCAACCACCATTCATTCCCTTTTAGTAAAGGGAGTTTCCTTTGCCTTAGAAAGTTTAGATTCAAATCCTCTTACATGGCAATTGACAGCTTGATTGTTGGACCATGAGATCTGATGGTATCACCTGCACTGGCAAACTTTTATTTCTTTTTTGTCAAAGATATGCTGCCCCAATTTTTGTTGTTGTTGTTGTTGTTTTGAACTGGGAATTGAACTCAGGAGCATTCCATCTCTGAGCTATACCCCCCGTCCTTTTTATTTTTTATTTTTAAACAGGGTCTCACTAAGTTGCTGAGGCTGACCTTGAACCATTGATCCTCCTCTCTCAGCCTCCCAAGTACTGGGATTATAGGTATGTGCCACTACACCCAGCTGCTGCCTCAATTTTTAAAAACTTATTTTAATATGTTTTCCAAAGCCCCTCTACTAATTCCTTTTAGTAGAGAGCAAAAAGCTACCAGTTTTGCTTTCAACTGTGATGAAGAGTTTATAAATCTGATGCAGTTGGCTTGTGGTCTTTACTTGATTTTCGTAATTGGGGTTTTGTTTGTACACAGCCTGGAAAGCATCCTAAGTGGACTAAAAGTAGGTTCTTGAAATTAACTGCCCACTTGGAGATTGAGCATTTTTAATTTTTTTTTTTAGAAGAGAGAAGAAAACAACATAATGGTTGCTAGTTTCTGGAATGAACAGAGCTTCCAGACAAGTTCAGATGGGGCAGTGGGGAGGGGATAACCATGAGAACTGTAGGGCCACCTCTCTCTGAAAGCAAATTCTGCTTAAACTCTATAGGCCACTTCTCCTCTGGTGCCCACTCACTCCCATCTGCAATCATCGAAGCAGTACAGACAGGATCTTTGAATTTTTTTTAAGCCCAAAGCAGTAGCTACTGTGAGCATCATTGGAGGCCTGAGAGTTTAGCCAGTTGAAATCTCTGCCACTCCCCATCATCAGAAGCACCATCTTTTATCAACAGCCAAGAGAAAAAAAAGAGATTCCACAAACCCAGCCATGTCTTGAGATGTTTCTAAGCAGAGGACTCAGTAGTAACTTTGGTACTAGCCAGAAAAGGAAAATAATAATGATAATAATAATAACAATAATAATTCGCTCCAAAGAAGGAATTGTCACTTTTAATTGTGTATTTTGTAAGGGGCTGAAATAAGATATTTGAGCTACAAAACTCAAGTCTCATTCTTTTTCTCTACTTCCACACTGCCAGGAAACTCTCAACTCAAATATTAACTTCACTGAGATGTGCTCTAATTCCACTTGCTAAATACATAAAGTTTGTCAGCTGGTTTTCACAGTCCTTCATTCAGATGTCCGTCATCCCATCATCCTACCTTCAGAGCACTATTCAAGTTCACACAGTGGCTTCAAGTTCCTCGAACAGGAATTTTGTCTTACTGTGTCCCTAGTACCTGGAACACAGAATAGGAGTCAACAAACTTTCTTCTGCAAAGGGCTAGATCATAAATATTGTAGGCATCGTGGATTGCATGGTTTCTGCCATAACTACTTTATTGGCATTGTAGTGTAAACGTGCATATAGGCAATGTGAACACAATAATCCTGGGTGTGTTCCAAAACCTTATTTATAAAAACAGGCAGTGGGCCAAATTTGACCCTCGGGCCATAGTTTGCTGATTTCTAACATGGACTATCCAATGAAAAATCTGAAGAACAGAGGAAAGGAGGAAAAGAGATAGGGAACACGAAAAGGGGGAGGGAGAGAGAGAAGGAGATACTGAGAAAAAGGTAAAGGGAGAATAAACCTAGAAATAAAGTAAGAATGAGAGAAAATTTGATCTGTTTCCCAGATGGTAATGAGCTATTCCTGGTGAGTTTCTCTTCAGCAAAGCATTTAGTCCATGAGAAACAATTCTAATTAGAACCCCCCTATTATATTTCACATCGTATTCTCTCCATGTAAATCTTCCAAACACTTTCTCTCTTTTGGTAAATCATTATTTCACATTTATGAAGACAAAGTATGGTTGAAGGGCTCTGTTGCTGGCTTGGAACTCCAGCCTGTCTACAGGTGTCATATTTTATGCCCTGAAAAGAGAAAGTATTATTCTGCCACTCTCTATGCAGGAACTCTGAATGCCAGGAAACAAATGACTTCTGACTGCTGATCAGAACCACACTTTAATCAGTTACTGGTCTATGATCAATAATTAATCATGCTATTCTGTCTAGGTAATAAATAATGGGGAAAATAGCAATGAATATATAGTTGGTCAGACTCTCCCTGGGGCAAAACAGAAAAGGGCTAGCATGAAAGGCTGGCTGGATAACCCTGCACAGTCTGGATGTACAGCTTTAGTTGAAATTCCAGGTTGGGGCTGTTAGTTGAGGAAGGAGACCGTTACCATCAACACCTCCCCTTGGACCCCTGAGAACCAATAATCCCTACCTGGATCAAGTGCATCTGTGCTAAGACAACTGAAGAAGGGGCCTGCGACCATGGGGGTGCCAGGGGACAGACCAGATGGCTCACCACGGTGGCTCCTCCCTCAGAGATGCAACTCAGGGCAGCAGGAGCATAGACATACCTTGTTTCATATTGTGATGCTTATGGGCCAGAAATTTTGCATAAACTACTACTTTATATGTTAAATCCTATGGAAGACTGTCCCAGTGACTTGGCTATTCAAGAGTTTTACTATGGAATATTTTATAAAGATAATTCTATTAGTTTTCTCTTGCTGTGCAGCAAATTACCACAAAGTTAGTGACTAAAAACAGCATTCATTAATTACCTCACTGTCTCCGTGAGTCAGGGGTCTGCACCACTAGCTCAGCTCAAATCCCGGTCTCATAGGCCTGCAGTCACTGTCAGTAAGGGGCTGCTTTCCTTTCTTTCTTTTTTTTTGGGGGGGTACCGGGGATTGAACGCAGGGGCGTTCTACCTCTGCGCTACACCCCCGGCCCTATTTTTTTATGCTTTATTTTTGAAACCGGGTCTCATGAAGTTGCGGAGGGCCTCACTAGGTAGACAGAGAAAGAGAGAGAGAGAGAGAGAGAGAGAGAGAGAGAGGGAGGGAGAGAGAGAGAGAGAGAGATAGATCGCGCGCGCACGCATGTGCTCTGAGGTTGGCCACGAACCCGGATCCTCCAGTCTCCGCCTCCCAAAGTACTGGGATTAGAAGCATGCGCCACCACGCCCAGCACTGCTTTCCTTTCTAGAGTGTGGGGGCCTCTCCTAAGCTCACCTGGTGGTTGGCAGAATCTAGTTGCTTGTGGTTGTATGGCTGAGAGTCCTGGCTTCTCACTGGCCGTTACCTCAAGAACCTGCTTTTACATTTCCTGGGGATTGAACCCAGGGGCACTCTACCCCTGAGCAACATCCCCAGTACTTTTTATTTTGAGACAGGGTCTGACTGAGTTGTCCAGGTTGGCCTTGAACCTGTGATCCTCCCATCTCAGCCTTCTAAGTACTGGGATTACAGGCGTGTGCTACCACACCTGGCTTGCCTTTACATTTTTAATGAATGTTCAAGCAGAGGTAGGGAAAGAGAAGATACATATGAGGGAGGACCCAGAGTGCATTGCTACCACAGTTCACCTAGTTAGTATTCTTGCTATTAAAAATCAGTGCTATTAAGATTAAGAAGGCCATATCTTTTTTTTTTTTTAATAGCTTAGGAGTTTTCCCTGAACAAAAGTTCTGGGCAATGGTTTCCATCATGAGGCGCCACACTACCACCATCCTGGATTTAGGGGTTTGAGGCCTTTCTCATGCTTTACAAAAGCATGCTAATGCAGATGGCAAGATGGCACCATCATGCATTTGAACTATAGCAATATTTTTATACTAAAGTTATGCCACTTTTTCTAAGATACTCTCAGTTGTCTTTAATTCTATCTGGGTGAGCACAAAGCAGTGTCATTTGTACTATGATATTAGCCAATTACCTAATCAATTTAAGTAATCTACTTTGAGTCAGGTGTTTTATTTTTATTAACTTATTTTCCCCCCATGACTTCAGCCTTACTACATTCTGAGAACACACAGCCAAACTCATAAGCAGCCTCTTCATAAAGAGTGGCACCTGCCAATGCATGGGTCTGCCTTTCTTGTCTTCACAAGCCAAGCCTGGACACAATGGCCCATCCTGGCCCTGCAGGTCTGTCCAGGCCTGCAAGCCACTGTAGCCCTGCCACTTAAATAGTGCAGAAGGACAGAAAAGAGGCTCCAAATGTGGTGGAGGGAAGGTGATGAAGAGAACCCTTTAAGCTTATCTAGCTAACTCCCTAGCCACACTTGGAGCAAGTCCTCAAAGGGAAGCCAGTCCTTATGGATCCAGTGATCCTCTATTTACCTATCTACCCATCCACCCATATGTTTCCCATCTTCTTTGCTGCCAATCAATTACTAAAGGGCTCACTTCCAGGTTTTGCAAAAAGACATTCAAACCTTTAAAACTGCAGCCTTGGGCCCCAGTTATCTTAGAAGTGTGTCTTTCATAAGCAAAGTTTTCTGGACTGTTTCTTTTCAATGTTGTCTTTGAATTAAGGCAAGTAAGTAGTCCAAGGGTGGATTCTCACCCAGTTCATGAAGAATGTCTCATCATGGCCCTACTGTATCCCACCACACTGGACATAGGAACTTTCAAACACCAGAAAGACAGAGCAGTGTGAACATCATTAAAGCAGTGAAGGGACCTCAACTTCTGAAATACTCAGCACCCCAAGCTGTACCGTGGGCCAGGGAGTTTCTGCATGATTGGAATGCCTCTCCAAAACCTCCTGGAAAGAGGCAGCATGCACCTCTTGTGAGAAGAAAAGGCCTCTGGATAGGGCAGTATCAGGTCACTTCTATTCCCTCAGAAAGTTGAAAAGTTAACAGGAAACCACATCATCCAAAAATCCAGATGACACCATTCTCAGCGGGAGGGGAGCTAGATGGAAGAAGGTTGGTGTGGGCATGCGCAGATGCTGCACACCACACAGAAGCACCAACATGGGAGTAACCGACTTGGCTTACTGGCCACCCTGACTGGCTGCCTTCGCTGAATTGGAGAGGACTTGCAGCCACTTCAGAGGAGGGTACACAGCCAACGCAAACCAAACACAATCTGCCTCTTTGTGAATTGCAAGCAATTCCCAACTGCCTGAGCTAATGGTACGGAGCAGTAGAGCAGATAACCCAATACGGTGGATAATCTCAAAATCATTTTCCATTTGGCTTGTGGAATGAATTAAATGATTTGTTTCAGCTTCAGCAGATTTACCTTCCTAATTATGTTTTTTGTTAGGCTAGAAACATTCAACATTGCAGGATGCTGCCAGGGATTTACAAAGTGCTGAAGATAATAGCCACGTTGAGAGATCAGCACAGAGGTCACTGGGGGTCATCAACATCTAATGAGTGCCAACTATGTGCAAATCACTGAATGGGACATCATCGTGTGATGGTGTCTACTCAGGGTTGTAATGCAATGTCTTTGTCTGCTTCATGCTACTATAACAAAATACCACAGAATGTGTTGTTTGTAAACCATAGAAGTTTACTTAGCTCAAGTTGCTGGAGCCTGAAGTCCAAGATTGAGGGGCCACATCTGGTGAGGGCCTTTTTGCTGTGTCATAACATGGTAGAAGTATCACGTGGCAAGATATCTCATGCAAGGGAACCAGAGAGGGGAAGGGATGCAAGCTCATCCTTTTATCAGCACCTCATTCCCGTGATAACTTTCTCACTCCCATGATAATGGCATTAGTCCATTCCTAAGGGCAGAGTCCTCATGCAGAGTCCTCATGACCCCCAAACCTCTTAACATTTCCACCTCTCCACGCTGTTGCGTTGGGGATTAAGTTTTCAACATAGGAACTTGGGGGACACGTTCAAACCACAGCATGTAGTAAATAAAACCAGATCTGGTGTTACAAACATACCTAAGAGATATATGACATTCCCAAGAGATATTTATATAATGGCACATAGAATATGAAGTTGCCTTTACTTGAGATATCCCTAGATGTTCTATAAATACTTATTGAATAAATGAATGAATAGATAAACCAGAAATATTTGGAAAGAAATCAAATAAATAGTTTCAACAGTAAGTATATCTGAGCTTCCAAAAGGAGGTGATTCATTGCTCATGAAGGGATAGGAAAGGCACCCCTCAATCAGCTGCTCCTAGAAGGTAGGGTTGATGCTCCTCAGGACTTTGCATAGATAGAGAACATGATAGATTCTCTCCCCATCATGCCCAGCCCTCTTCCTTTGGTTTAATCCTCACCACCTTTCAGATATTGTGCTAGTCAACTTTTTGTTGCTATGAAAAATCCCTGACAAAACAACTTAAAGGGGGGAAATATTTATTTTGGCTCAAGAGGTTTTGGTACATGGTTGGCTAGCTCCATTGCTTTGGAGCTTGAGGTGAGGCAGAACATCATGCTGAAGGGCATGTTGGACCAAAGCTGTTCAGCTCATGGCAGCCTTGAAGGAGATGAGAG